>JADLZK010002988.1:0-47586 GCA_015847255.1 Hyparrhenia diplandra
GAGATGTGGAATTTGTCAACTTCTTTATTACAAACGCCAAAGTTACCGAGAAAATAGAATTTCAGACACGGCGTGCCAAATGCGACATTTTGAATATGTGGATGCACAGCTAGCTTAAATGAAACTAATGTTCAGTGCGCTTCCAAGGACATAAAAGCAACATTTTTGTCTTGTGCCGGTCTCTACCTTGACCTTGTGCACATCAGGGATATGCATGATAGAGTACTTGTGTGTGACCGAGCATTAAATTTTAATTACACCATTAAATTTGTTTCAATTAATTCTTCAAAACAAGATATCACATGGATAGTAGATAAAATTACAAGCGGGCCCAAACGATGGTAGTTGGGATAGAGTAGGACAAACTTTTTCAGGGCCAAATTCTAATTCTCCCATAGTCCTATTATTCCAAACAATGTTTGAAATTTCAAAATAGCACACAAGTTACATCGCCCCTTTTACATTAACCGTGGGACCATGGTGTTGCGTGATCGAACACTCTACAGGTTGCCACCTCGGATTCCTTTATAGTGGTACTATGGGCGTTTTCTCTCGCAGTCTCTCTCACTCTCTGAAATCTCTTCCTTGTTCCTTCTCCCAAACTACACCTATACCGTACTAGTAGTACTCTTCTCACCCCTTCTCCGTCTCCGACTTTCCAAACTCATCTCAAGCAAACAAGAGTAGAGAGCGGTCCGACACAGGGGACTGCCTCGCCTTCGTCTCCATCCTGGGCAGGTGCACCTCTTTATCACATCCATGCAGCTAGATATGGTTTTTCATGTGGTTCTAGAAACAGCAAATACAGAAGTTTTTTTTTTCTTTTTTGGTGGTTGCAGATCTGGGATCCGTCGGGAAGCACATCTTCTTTTCTTTTGGTGGTTGCAGATCCGGGATCCGTCGCGGAAGCATATCTTCTTGGGTAAGCACCAAATCTAGATTGTAAAGTGCATTATCCTTCCTTTTTGAAGGGTTTTTTGAATGGTTTGCTATCTAGCTTGTACAACATTGCTCAATAATTTTGTCGTCTTAAAATCCTTTTTTTCGATGATTGATCCTAGGTACAAAACCCAAAGACCCACGCGGGAGATTGTAAAAGGATGAGGAGTCCCAAGAAGCACAGCAGGATCTAGCGTTGCTGAAGGCACATCTTCTTGCGTAAACGCCGAATCTAATCCCAAAGCGCATTTCATTTTCCACTAACTAAACCAATCCCAGATCTACAAACTTCCTACTCTAGCAAACTTGCATCAGGAGCCCCGAGAGTGAAACAAAATTATATTTCCACCCTTCCTTTTACCTCTTCTCGTCGTCGGTTCTCGTTCCCATGTACGACTGATGGGCCGCCCAAGAACTAACAATGACAAGCATTACGACCAACATTTTTGTAAACTCTTTGTGTCATATTTTGTACATTGTCCGAGTTTACAATGGATGGAACTTCTACTCATGAACGTCTAGCTTGTCATCTTTTTTTATCATATTTCAAAAATTGAGATGCTGACTTCATAAGACTAATGATGAGCTTGTTTGTTTACTGTGGCACTCGCTGCACCGTTGATAGTGCGTTTTTATAGTTTATTGAAACTTTCTTTGTCGGGACCGCTTGTGGTTTTAGGCGATTTCTTTGTGTACACATCCGTAGCGATTACTTTGGTTGTGTGAAGGCTAGTGTTGTCAATGCATTCTGCGTGTCTAGATTGAGCTTTATCATGACAATGAAGCAAGACTGGAATGGAAGGGTCATTCGGAAGGGTTTTTTTTTTCCACACTCGAGGACAAGCCCGCAAAAACCGGAGGCTACCTATACTAAATTTGTAGTGAAGCAAGGCGTAAAGCCTCGTCTTTGTGAGTTTGTGTATGATTAGGAACAGATTTTGTTGGGCTATCCTTCCACATGGAGGATGAATTTGGAGCCCAACAAAGCAGCCCAAACCAGCGACGCCCGATGTTTGTGCACCGTTGATCTCGGTTGGATTCAGCGGTTGAGATTGCTTCTTGGGAAGCATGTATGGGGTAAGGAAAAACCCTAGCCTCCATTCAAGCGAGAAACTATGCCGCCTCCGGATGCCGTGGACGACAGAAAGCCTGTTGCGGCCGGAGGACCTGCTTTCGAGCGAAGATCCTCGGGCCGGCGCATCCAACGGAGGAACAACTTCCAACTTGGAGCCTCGTCGCGTCGCCGCAGGTTCGGCAAGCATACACGGACACCAAGGAGGCGATCCAAATACAGATATATAGCGATGAGCGTAGCAAATCAATCATCAACAGTATATAGCTGCCGCCCCGTGGCGTCAGGCGCTCCTCCTCCGCTGCCCCCCCCCCACCCCTGCGGTGTGCCGCCACCACCGAGAGAGAGACGGTGTTGAAGTGTGTGGCAATGCATTATATTTATATAATAATATGTCCCGCAGTGTTATAACCTACGCGGAAAATGGCCCGGCTTCGTTGTACCACAAGAGAACGGGCCTAACATGCGAGTCCAAATTCAGGCCCAAAGGAAGGCCGAAGCCTGCCGGAGGCGAAGCGGAGGCCCGTTCAAACCGGATGCAGGCCCACCAAATTCGATGCGTGTACGGGCGTGTGTCAACATCCATTGTCTCTAGCGGGACGGGCGTATGTAAGACTTGAGACAAATACAGGCGTGCACCTGCCGGCGTCTGCTCGCGACACCTGTGGACGCAACACTTTCGGACACCACAAACACCTATGGACTACGGCAGCAATGCACGGCTGGTAACATCACGGCGATTCACGAACGCAGCGCCCGCATGAAGCGTCTGTTTACGTCACGTGTCCGCAATACCGGCAAAGCGACCGCATGCATAGCGGTGGCGACAACACACGTTTGTAAATGACCGCGCGTCGGTAGCGGTTCGCGACATGTACGGACACCTGCTAACACATCTCGTTTGAAAAACTATACGCAGCGTCGGTAGTGGTGGGAGACATGTACAGAACACGATAACACAACTCGTGCGAAACTATCTGGCGTCGGTAGGAGCTGCGACATGTACGTGACACCTACTAACACAACTCGTCACGAAAATAAACGCGCCGTCGGTAGTGGCTGCGCAATGTACGGAACCCGCTAACACAACTCGATGCGAAAATAAACGCGTCGGTAGTGGCTGCGACATTTATAGACACACCGCTAACACAACTCGTCTGAAAATAAAAGCGGCGTCGGTAGTGGCTGCGACATGTACGAACACCTCCTAACACAACTCGTTCGAAAATAAACGCGCGACTTTAATTTAATCGACCATTACAGACCTTTGTATGTTCCAAGCGTCGTTATCGCGGCACGCCCGTACGGTGTCAAGCAACACGGACGGTTCTCAACCACGCGTGAGTTCGGAATCAACGCACGTCTGTAATACTCGTAGCGGTATGCACGGGCGGGCGGCGAAAAGGTGTCTGTAAGCAAAACGCGCGTCTCGAATTAGGGGTTGCATACGTCGATCGGTCTCGAAAATGCGCCTGTGATGAAACGCGTGTCCGAGATACGTTGAATTCTGCGACACTTTCGGTTTTAAAAAGCGTCTGCCGTAGCCGCGCCGGGCGTGTGCTCAGCCAAGGAAAACGCGTGCGGATTAAGAAAACAGACGCAGCGTTACATGAACACGCGTCTGTAATGACCTCCTATTACTGACGCGTATTGGTCCTGTGGGACCATCCGACGCCTATTACTGACGCTCACCCAGCCCGCGCGTCAGTAATGTCACAACACAGACGCTCGTTATTAGCGACGTCTCTGGGCTCACTGGCGGTTATTAGCCTTTTTTACATAGTGCTTATCACTTGCCACACCTTTGGCAAAGTGAGTAGGATGTGTAGCTTGACCACTTGCCGTTTCCATGTCGATTCCTACCATGATTAGAAGAAAACAAGAAACATACACAATAGCATTTATAATCCTATCTCTTGTTTCTACCAGGATGTGGTTGTTGCAACTCTTTCACTCGCACCCTGTTCAGACAAGTTCTTACAAGTTCTTACCAAGACGGAACAGGAGGGGATGGCAACCAACAAGTGTACGACAATGGAATGAAGTGTATTGGTGCTTTGCAAACAACGAGGACTGTCAAAGTTTGTAGAATATGTGGAGTTATAGGTGGGTCGAAACAAGGAATAAACTAGCACCACATTAGTTATAAAAGCAAGTGAATAATCATTCAACGGCGGTACTGTGCTGGTCCTAGGCTAGACCGTGCTAGAGACGCAAGCCTAGACACAAATGAAATCACAGTAGTGTGGGAGTAAGGCACAAGTTCAAATGAAATCGTTCAACGGCGGTACTTCGCAGCATCAATCACTTTTTGCTTGTCCTCAGTAATCGCCATGGCACTAATAAATTTCTCGTCCATTGGATGATAATCATCAACTGCAACCCCTCTTTCTTGCTCCTTCTTCACAAGCTTCAATTTAAGAGACTCAATCTCTTCCTTCACAGCTTTCTCATGAAAAGCAGATGTTGTTGCATGATCTTCCAAAGATTTGCGCAAACTTCAGCTGTAAAAGTCCACCCTACAAACTAAAAAACCAAAATTTCTCACTTCGTAGTCACAAAGAATAAAATCTCAAAAAAAAAAAAAACTTCGCAAGAAACAAAAATAGAAATTACCTTGCACATTAAACAAACTCCAGCATCAGAAAGTTCCAAGGGATCTTTCTTCGCTAGTTCAGCTTCGGCATCAGGAACAAAAAAGCATCATCTATGCACTTTGATAATTGGAGCTCTGACTTCTTCGACATCATCTGAGGTTTATCGACACCAATTCCAATAAATTTGTAAGCATCTAAATTTACACCGCCTTCATGACAAAATTTCAAGGCATTCTCTAAAGTGTCAGAATGAACCTCAGTCGAAGTCCTAGCAACCTCTTCAGGAATTTGAGGACTTGGCTGTTCTTGAACAACATCTCTCATGGAACCAACATCGACAACTTTTTCTTTTCGAAGATGTTGAAGCATCGGGGAAAATATTCAACTTCAAAATCAAGCAAAAACAAAAATCAACAAAGTAACAAAAAGAAGGAATGTACAAAGCATAAAAATTTAACTCACCAATTTTTTTCATCTTCTTTTTAAAGGACAAGAAATTTTCTTGTGAGCTTCGACATTGACAAAAGAATGTATCAATTGGCTTCGTTGATCAGCCTCTGCCTCCTCATCTTCTACATCATCAAAATTATCAAAAGAGAGGGTAGCAGTTTTTGTCCCTTTTCGTTGAAGAGACTTCTTGATGGTCTCAACAGCATCATGAGCCCTCTCTTTTCCACTTTTTTCTGAAAACAAACAAAAACAAATTTTTAACTTCACCACAAAAAGCTCTAACTTCGCCACAAATAACTTCGCAAAAACAACAAAACAAGAAAACTAACCTTTATCTTTAGAAGCAGCAGTCTTCGCTGCATCTAAACCAGCAGATACATTCTCTTCAGTTTTTTTCTCAACACCTTCACTAGAAACTCCAGCTTCTTTTGTCTTCTCAGTAACATTTTCTTCTAAAGATTTTTCAGCACTAGCAGTCTGAGAAGGATTCTCTAAAGGTGCTGTCACATACTTTCATGAATAGTTTGAGACAACTTAGCAAATTTAGGCAAAGCAGGCTCAGAAGAAGGAGTTGTAGGTCCTAAAACATCTTTGTTAGCACAACCTGGAGGAATTACAGGAGTTGATAACCCAAACCTAGGACAAGAAGGAGTAGTTGTACCAGTTGGAGAAGCGTCAGTCAAACTGACGTCTTTGCGCAAACTAGCACCACTCGAAGTTCCCAAGTTCTGCAGATAATTGGCAAGAGGAATCAGCAGCGAAGGTGTCAAACCGGTAGAGGCAAAAACTAGACTAATCTTTCTAACCTCGAGGTCATGAAGAGAGGTGCCCATTAAGTCAGCATCAGCACCTTCACTGTCAGAGAAATCAACTAAAGATTCAAGATCTTTCTTTTGCTTTTTAGAAGCCAAAGACTTGTTGGTCGGCTTCGCAGGAGGCTTCTCTTTAGCAGTATCAGCACGCTTCCTTTTTCAAAGCCTTAGTTGCTTCCTTGTCCTCCTTAGATCTGGCATAGGCATGAGGTGGACGCTTCTTGTAAGTGATCTTTCCAAGCTCAAAGGTCCTGTTCAATAATGTCATCCATGAAAGTCCTTTCCTTTTGGACATACTTTTTGAGAAGCTCACAAGCCTTTGCCTCCACTACTTTGACAAATTCCTCATCCAAATCATACTTTGCGGGCTTGAGCGCCTCTTTATCAGGGTATATATAGTTCTTTCCTCTTGTCTCCTTAGTATGGAATCGGATGAACTCTCACTCCTTGCAAAGAGGCCAAACCCTAGCAACAATGTATTCTTCGACAAGGTCACGAGTACCTTGTTGCGAAGCCACAAGTCTAAAAGCTTTCATGCACTCCACATAAGCTTTAGTCTTGGAATACTCAGGTTTGCAGATAAACAACTCTTTGTGCATTCGAGCCGCCAAAGGATATTTTTGAGAAGCACTTTTCTTTCCCTTAACACGCTCCTCAACCAGCGGGACCTTGTGATAAAACCAAAAGTTGTACCAACCATCAGGTCATTTGTTCTTCATTGCAGGTACAATCTATTTGGCTCCACATGCGGTCTTAAAATTACAACAACCAAATTATTTAGTAACTTTGCGATTGTCAATCATCTTATTGTGAAACTGACAATGCAACTCGTGCAAGACACAAAAGGTATTGATATCTGGTTGCAAGTTCTGACTTTGCACGGCCCAGATGAAAACAGACAATCTGATTATGGAATTCAGAGTCAAATGATGCATCTCAATGTTGTAAGCTTCGAAAACTTCTTCCAAAAACTCTTGGCATGGGAAGCGAAGCCCAGTAAGAAAAAGGTCCTTGAAAACCACACATTCATCTGGCTCTGGCTTTGGTGTAGTTTCATTAGAACATGCAACTCTGTATTGACCCTTTAGGATTCCATTCTTCTCCAAAAGCTCATAGTACGATTTCTTCATTTTACTTAAACCAAAAACAAGAGAAGTGCCATCATCAGAAACTAGCTCAGACTCTGAAGCTAAAACACCGCTAAGCTCATCATCGGACTTAGTTTCTTCATCCCCTGATTCCTCTAGGTCTTGAGTTGCTTGCTCTTGAGAGAGTGGAACATTCTGTTCTTCGTCGGCCATTTCTAAAAAAAGAAAATAAAAGTTAAGAATATAAGTACAAAACTATCTCTATCTCTACAACATAAAAAGAACAAAGAGGAGGCACTGTTTTCGTGCGGTAAAAAATTTGGTACGTCGACGCTCTCACCCGTGCGAATTACGCTTCATCCCGCGCCCATGTACCCTTAGCGAGCAGGTTCGACTCGCTCTAAGTTCATGTTACTAAAAAGTCACCTTTTAACATTTATTGCATCAACAATTAGTCAAATTCCAAGATAATATGAGTTGGTTCAGCGCTAGCACATTACTAAACAATGCATAAACCCCGGGTAGTCAAGGCAAAGGTAACAAGAACTAGGAAGTCCTTAATAGGTAACAAGGTGGACACATGCATAATGAATTTAGTGATTAAGGTGAATAGGACAACAAGGAATTTCCCATGCTATACTTGTCTTGGTTGAAGAACTCCTGACGCTCTGGATTACCAAGAAGCTCTGGTTCCGCAACGTACAGCTCACCGTCTAAATAAATCATCATGCATCAACATTCATCCATTCATGCAATCAAACACGAAGCAAACAACGGGATATCATGAGAACAGTACACCATCAGCAAGGAAATAAATTGAAAATTCTTTAAAACACTAGTTTACGTCGCTACGATCAGATAGACGTCAAATTCACCAAAATCGGAGCTAAAACGGCTAAGATATGAAGTTTACAAGATTAACATTAATAAAATAATTAAAGCTAATATAATCTCGAAATTTAAAAGTTTCAAACCTGATGTAACAGTGGGATAAATATATAGATTATGAGATTACGAATCTGACGAAATTTGAACGGAGCTAATCGGATTTAAAATGCAAAAGATATAAAGGTTTGAACAGAATGGCAGAACTGTAATTACTGGGAACTTAAATTTCGAAATTAAATAAATAAAAATCGGATTTTCAAACTGATCGGAGAGGCTCTTCAGAAAGATTTCCGACGAAGAGGAATAGATCCTGATGGCTGCAACGGCGCTTTCGCCGGTGAAGAAAACGTCACAGCGGCGGACATCGCCGGCTAGCTCTTCCCATCTCCTTAGCGGCGCATACTCTACAAACAGCCCCACTCTTGTCCACATTGAAGTACGGGCTGGCCTTAAGTGAACTACCATGTCTAGAGCTAACTTGCAGATGTCTGCTCTTGTGCGCCTGAACCGCATCTCGTCGGTTGCCTTTTGTAGTATCCCTGTGAACTTGTTCCTTGAGTCCTTGAGCTGTCGGTAGCTGGATTTGTACCTTTTACAGGCCCTGAGGTACTCACAGACGAAGAATCCACACAAGTTTGATCCAAATGGTTGTTTGAGGCACTGCACACAATAAACCAGTGTTATTAGTAATATCGAAGCTATAGCTAGGTAGTCGTACTAAGAAAAACTATGTTTCATTTACGTACCGGGAAATCTCGCCGGATTTTGAGTGTATCTCCATTGCGCTCCTTACACTTCTGGGATCGTCGATCCCAGCTTGATTCGAATCCTTCAAGTAGTGCTTGTAAGCGCTGTACGAAATGCACTATATTGTCAACGATATATGATATTCGACTCTAGTAATTGAATAAGGAGTTCATTGATCACTTACAATCTCAAGATTTTTGCGAATTGTCGGTAGCCGTGCGGGTTTGATGAGCCTTGTAGTGAGTCAAAGACAACGGCCCTCCCGTCCTGAGGAAAGATCATGAAACAGATCCAATGTCCTACGAGCCCCATTCCGTATTGGTAAGGCGCCAGAATACATCGATACCCATTTTCCTTGACCTTTTTCATCGCTGATATGACGTACTCTGCTACCTCCAACTTCTTAGCTCTTTCGTTCTTATCCCAGATCTTCTATCTTTCCTCGTCCGTCAAGTTCACCAGGTTGGGATGGTCCGCTCTTAGCTTATAACCGATGACTGTCTCTCACAGGATGTGCCATGGAGAGAGGTAAAGAATACCATTCTTTAACTTGTGGCCTCGCATCGGCGCTCAACCTACAAGGACATGTGGGCGTGGCATAGGTACCTTTGAAACAAAGAATCTATATACGGATGCAAGGGACATGTGCAAGTAAAATTACGCTTACATTGTAAACAACATGACTTGGGCAACGTCAATGTCCTGTCGACGAAGTAGTCTCGACATGTCGTCGAATGTAACCAAGAACTGGAGATCGGTGTGGTAGTGGAAGCACTCCTTAGGAAGAAAGACACTGAAGGTATGCAATCCACGCTTTGCGCACTCTATGTACCACGCATGGAACTTCCGAGTGTCCCAGTCCTCGGCATCGATGAGCTGGGCCTTTGGGATCATGAACTTCCCAAACTCGAACGAGCCGGGGCATTCGTCCGAGACAAACCCGACATAAGGTGGGGATTTTGGCCTGCAAAAGCGGCGGTACAAATGTTAGCTAGGGTTGCAAAAAGAAGTAGCTAATAACATATTACAACTCGTGGTTTCAGCGGGGCATACCTTTCGGATCGAACATCTATTATTGGGGGCCTCTTGGGTTTAGGGTACTTGTCGGCCACGACCTCCTCTTCTTCATCGAATGTCGGCTTCTTCGGTCTTTGGAGGGCATTTGCTAGGTCTAGCTCCTTTTCGCTTCCCCGACGCTTGAGGTGTTGTCCATTGGAGGCCTTGAGTGTAGATGGGTGTCTCGCTCCCTACTCTCTCCTCAGGACCTGGCAACGTGTTTTCGCCAGTTGCTTCCTCGTATATCGGCTGCCCCTCATGTGCCGGCTCCTGAGGTGTCGGCTCCTGAGGTGTCGGCTCCTGAGGCTCCTGAGGTGCCGGCTCCTCAGGTGCCGCCTCCTTAGGCTCCTCAGGTGTCGGCTCCCTTAGGCTCGTCTTTGTGCAGGGTCCTTGGGGCTGGGGGGTCTTTGGAACCATGAGGAGGGTCGTTGCCTCCGCCGTCCCCACCATCTTCATCATCATCGGAAGAGTCACCATAGGGGTCCGGTGGTGTACTCGGGTCCATTCTTTGTCTTCTTTGGTGTACCGGAAGGTGAAGTCAATTTCGACATCTTCAGCACAATGTCCACCTTCGGCCACAGTATGTTGTAACACAGAGCAGTTCCTAGAGTCTTGACGTCGTTATGACCGGGATAGTCCAGCTCCCAGTCTTCATGTTCTGGCGCCACGTACCCAATGTTGACTTCAGCACATTCTGGAGGGATCTCGTGCGCTTCGTACTCTTTGCAAGATCCGGGAGGATATACCACCCCCTCGGCCACTGGCTTCCTCTTGCCCAACCTGCCGACAGGTATCAACATTACGCACTGTGTCTCTTCGGTGATATCATCCACCGGGGTCCTGTCGGTCAACAGCAGAGGTGCTGCTGGGGTTGCTGGGGTGGGCACTGGCATACCAGCGTTGCGGAACATCTGGTTCCGGACTTCGACCATCTGGGGGTCGTTGCTCGTGAGGGCCTCTTTGATGGACTGGGTGATCATTTGCTGCAAGGCCTCATCACGGCCTTCCTGTCTCAGACCCTCCTTGTACCTCTGCCTCGTCTCGATGCGAGGGCAAACATTTGACTACCACGAGCCCACCGTCGCCCAACTCTTCCTGGAGCTCATGCCACGGACGCGGCCGCGATGCTCGGGGTTTCCCAAGGCCAACGTCAGCGCATCGTGTCCCCGACGAATCTCGAGGGTCCCGCTGTTCTTAGCCGCAGTGGCCTCTATGACCTTCTTCTCGACCTCCTTCATCTGGGCTTGGGCCTCTGGCTTCTTGGGCTTGTGGCCGTAGAGGAAGTCCCGGGTCCTTTCATCACAGCCCTCGTACGGATCCGGCTCCCCAGCTTCCTGTCTTCTCCTTTCTTCCGCCCGCCACGCCGGCTTGTGTCCGACGTACCCAATACTGCCCATGTAGTGGGGCAGTTTGTTCCGTTTGGCTAGCTCTGTGAACTTCTCGCTCTTCGCCTTTGCTTCGGGCGTGTTTAGCCTTTTGCAGAACTCTTCCCATACTTCTTCTGAGATCATGGTGTACTTGGTGAAGGGTAGGCGTCCTTTCTTCAGAAAGTCTACGTTGAGCCTATACTTCCAGTTCCGGAAGCTTCTTCCTGCGAGGACGTATACATGCTGCTCCACCTTTTTCATATCGGCGCCTTGCGGATACCGGAACCGTTTCGAAACCTCGCTCCACACCCAGAACTTGTCACTGTCGGGGACGGCTTTCCAGTCTTCATAAAGAATGGAGACCTTATCCTTCACGAAATAGGAGATTTGAGTCTTTGTGCCAGCGGCAACTTTAGTGGGCAGCAGTGGCTTGCCTGCGGCCCCAACTCTTGAATGACAAGGACATCATCGATGGCCTGGTGCCTCCCATGGTCTCCCCTTCTCTGCTTCGGCTTGCCTCCCTTTGATTTGCCTGAAGAGGTGGCTGTGGACGTAGGGGGGGTTGTTGCTTTGAGCTGCTTATGGAGGGAGAGGTGGCAGCTCGTTCAGCCTGTACTTCCTTAACCCGACGCTTCTTGCTTCGTGCTTCATCCCTCGGGTTGAAATTAGGATCTTCTTCCTCCTCCATGACGTTTCCTTCTACCCTTTACACGGGCTATACGACACCCGCTTGGGAGCTGCGAAGTACTAGAGCCGCCACCGAGCTAAGCGACTCCCATTCAAAGCTGACCTTGAGGTCTGTTCTTGTTCATTCGCCATTTCAAGCTACAAATATATAGTGCTTTAGTACTATAGTATATAGGAGGAGTACACAAGCGTAATTCAAAATTGCAGAAAGAGAGAAATAAAAAGATTGGCTCAGATATAGCCTCCTTGTGATCACATCGCTTCTAAACTGGTTGCTTTGTACAAGCCGTCCTAGTTTAGAAGCTTCCAAGTATAGGGGGACATTCAATCATCATAGCCGCTGCCTCAGCCCCAATAATTAAGTTCATGTCATTGCATATATGCCACTGCCTCAGCACTAATGGGTTCACATCATTACATATATATCTCCAACAGCCAACAGAAAATAGGGAGCCAAGCCAACATCCAACAACACTAGAGAGCCAATAGCCAAGAGGTAATTTGAAACCAAGCCAACAGCACTAGAGAGCCAATAGCCAACAGAGGTAATTTGAAACCAAGCCAATCAATTCAAAAAAAAGAGTAGTAGGCAGCATTGACAAATATATGGAATTAAGGGGAAAACCCATGACTAATCAGTTTAAACATGGACAGCACTAGCTAAGGCAATAGTGACAACACATAAGTTCATGGACAGCACTAGCTAAGGCACTAGCTAAGTTTGGATCAGTTTAAACATGACAGTAGCTTAGCATAGATAAGTTTGGACAACATAGATAAGTTCATGCAAGTCAGGGTAGCTAGTGCATAGATAAGTTCATGTCAACATAGACAACATGACAGTAGCTTAGCATAGAATAGTTTAAACATGACACTAGCTAAGTTTAAACATGATCATGTGTAGAACAACTCAGTGTAGCAGTTCTTGGGGCAAACAGAGCCAACAACCAACAGTTCTTGGGGCAAACAGAGCCAACAGCCCCAACATATGCTCAGCATTGACAGTGAAATAGGGTAGCAAATTAACATGGAATAGGTAGGTATCAGCCAACATATGAGCCATGAGAATAGGTGTTTAAACATGACAGTAGGGGTCGTCCTCAACATGTCCAAAATTAGGCCAACATGTACATAAGTTTGGATCAGTTTAAGCCATGACACAGTCCAAAATTAGGCCAACATGTCCAATTAGGCCAACACCCATAATTCAAGCTAATTAGGCCAACACAGTCCAATTAGACTAGTAGTTTAAATTCAGAGCAGCCATGATCAAAAATAGAGCCAACAGACAGGTACATAGAGGCAATACAATAGAGCCAACAGGCAGTGGATTAGGCAAAAATAGGATTAGGCAAAAATAGAGCCAACAGTTTAAATTGGAATACAAAAATAGAGGCAAAAACAGAGGATTGGGCCAATCATATGCTCAGTTTATCCAAATTTTATAGCATCACAGGCAGTGGCACATAAGCTCAACTAATTTGTTTTAATTTGCATCACAGGCAGTGAGGCGGGCACAAAAACAGTGGGTGACATCACAGGCAGTCTCAAAAAGCACAAAGATATCCAGCTCAATTCAAAATATGACAGAGCAATTTCAACAAGATGTACAGTAGGGAGAGAGGCACGGGACAGGAGGGTCACCGACGAGCAGCACGGAGGACTGGAAGAGGATGGAGATGGAGCAGGGTCGCCGGCGAGCACCGAGGGGTCACCGACGAGTGTTGACGGTAACTAACGACAATTTAAATACCGTCAACCCAACACCAAAACTACCTAGAAATAGGGATTTCAACTAACATATTCCAAAGTTTTGGTGTTTATTTGGACTTGCAGGTACAAACTCATGGATGATCACTTTGGGCCAAAAAAGACAAAGAAAAGAAGTAAAATCAATAAAGAAAAAAAGGCCCAAAGGAGCAAATGGCAAGCCCACACGTAAATTCCAACAAAACGTCGAAACCGGGCCGGGCGCAGTTGCACCACACAACTTTTTTGAGCAAAGGAAGCCCGGCCTGCCGAAGCTCGGGCGAGCCGACCCTGGCTTGGGGTGCGCACCCAAGGTGCGGCCGCACCCCGGCAAGCGATTCGCGCCCATCTTCGGCGAGGCGGTTTGTTACCTTCAAAGCGATGAAAACCGACGTGGGATGGTCGGTTTCTTTGACATGGAAGGTTTTCCTAGGTCGGTTTGGGTGGTTTTAGCACTTAGGTCCCTCTCCCTTATGTATAAATAGACCCCCTCTCTCCCTCTCAAAAGAACAACACAATTTACAAGGAGAAACCAGTCCACTTGTGCAAGAGAGTAGAATTAGATCTTCTTCTTCTACTTCTTCTATTCTATCTCCCAATTCTAGAGAGTGAGAGAGGGAAAGGCTAGAAAGAAGCTTGGTTCTTTCTACCTGGAGTTGTCGGTTCGCCCCTCGGTGTTCCGCTGTTCCTAGGAGGACGGAGTGCCGGACTTGTCGGTACCCGCCCAGCTTGTACCTCTGCAAACTACTTACACTTTGGTAAGCAGTCTTTGTGATTATCTTGCAGCTATTTAATTTCCATCGTACATTTCTCAGCTGTTGTAGACTTGCGGGATTGGTAGATCGTTTACGTTAGTTCTTGGTGGAGGGACTCTTTGACCGGGGAACCTTGGCCATCATCAAGAACTGTGACCAATAGTGCAAACGTGGTGTTTGGACTAGCGTTCACCTACCTTTTGCGGTGCATCCCACGGTTGAGGGGGTAGGCGGCTTGGTTGTGACAGCCTTGTCCGTCCCTTGAAATCCCCCCACGTTCGGCTGCGTCGTAGAGCTAATTGCCGGACACTGTCCTTTGGGCGTGGGCCGGTGCCCGAAGTGAGTAGACAACAGACTTTAGGAATCACTGCCTGGAAAACTTAGCCTATAGATACCTCGCTACTCTTGGAAAACAAACCCTTTGCCTTAGGTTGACATAAACCTGAATAGCCAGCTGCGCGACCGTCCCTGTGGAAAATACGATACCCTGCTTACCACCGGGTGAAGTGCTACAACGGTATTTCCCGTGCGCTTGCGGATTTATCTGTGTGCGTTAAGAAACACCAACAAGCATTTCTGGCGCCGTTGCCGGGGACGGTTGTCGTAGTTATATATTGAACCGAGTCAACCTACGTGACTGGAAGTATCCTTTAAACAAAAATACCAAAAAGAGTTCCCATGGAGCAACCCACTATCCAAATCCTGTCTGCTCCTAAGGGCGAGCTCGTAGAACCACGCCAATCTGCGAAGCCAATCACAGCTTCCGAGTATGAGCTCCGCCCTGGCTTTATAGCCATGGTTCAGGCCCGAGCCTTTTCAGGCTCGGAATATGAAAACCCCTATCATCATTTACGGGAGTTTGAGCAGCTCTGTGGCTGCCTGACAATTGCAGGCATGACACATGACACGTTGAGGTGGAAGTTGTTTCCGTTCTCTCTCACTGAGAGGGCGACTCAATGGTACGCCCATAACGTAGGGTTGGTAAACGGAGAATGGGAAGAACTGCGAAGCAGATTCTGTGTAGCATTCTACCCGATATCCAGAATCGCGGCCCTGCGACAAGAGATACTCAACTTCCGACAAATAGAGGGTGAAACGTTAGGTGCAGCCTGGGATCGGTTTATCACGCTTACACGATCCGGCCCAGACCTGTCCATACCAAACCACGTCTGCCGCTACGACATTTCTCGGGCTAGGATTGGACAGGCGACGCCCCTACCGCTTGATTTAATTTGCTGGAGGGTCGTTTTCACATAAAACCACAGCGGAAGGAGAAGCTCTCCTAAACCGTATTCTTGAGAATACTCCTCCGCTAGAACCCATCCGAGTAGAACTCAAGCAAGAGGAAGTCTCATCGGCTACTGCCGAACCTGAAACAACTTTTAGAGACCCCCTTTGAACCTGAACGGAGGAGACCGTTTGCACGGATCTCCCGTTCTTCGAGGTTGACTTTACTGATCAATTCGGTGACACCTCGAAGTACGAACAATGGAAGAAACCACCAGTCCCAGCTAGCCCTGAACAACCCCTGGATAAAACTTTCCTCCAGGAGTCTGTTAAGGAGCTAACAGCTATAATGAGCACGGAATGGTTGCGAGAGGAAGGACCCTCTTTCGAAGAAATTCGGATAAGTGGCCCCTCTACACCAATCCATTGCAGATTTCAGGGAAGTCTGGTGGAAATCATGTATAACCCTACTGTGGGGATAAACATAATGTCCGAAACCTTTGCACAAGCTTGTGTTGAGGAAGCTATTAGAACCCCCACAACACGGACCTTGCGCATAGCACCACGAACCACCATTGAAAGCCGCGGAGGTTATACATGAACAAATCTTCCAACACAAGGATGTCAAATTGTCTCGGATTTTCATATTTTTGATATCCAAGACTTCGACATCTTAATCGGGCATCCCTTTGAAAAGATTCTTGATCTACCAACATCCGGGGATTTAGATGTCAAACTCGGGAAGAAAAAAGTTTTCTATCCGGTTACTCGAGCTAAAAACTCGTAATGAGAACCCTTCCTTGAGTACGACACGCCGAGGAGGTCATGGGAGTTATGCTATATGAGAACCCAGAAACAGACCTTGAAAAAGACGCCCAATTCTTCATTGAAGAAGAGGACGATTCAGGGGAACTCATAGAACTTCCCAAAGAGGAAGAGCTAACTCGGCCTCCAGTTGAGCTTAAACCCCTACCCCCAGGCCTACGCTATGTCTTCCTAAACGGCGATTCACAAGCACCGGTCATTATAAGCGACAAGCTTAGTGACCAAGAAACTACCCAGCTCATAGCCGTTTTAGAGAAACACAGATCGGTCTTCGGGTATTCCCTTCAAGATTTGAAAGGGGTAAGCCCAACACTATGCACACATCGCATTCCTATTGACCCAGATAGTACCCCATCATGCGAACCCCAGCGCAGGCTCAATAATGCGATGCGTGAAGTCGTGAAGAAGGAAGTTCTCAAACTTCTTCACGCCGGGATTATCTATCCCGTACCACACAGTGATTGGGTTAGCCCAGTCCAAGTGGTCCCTAAAAAGGGAGGAATGACAGTCGTTGAGAACGCTAAAAACGAACTCATTCCACAAAGACAAGTCACAGGGTGGAGAATGTGTATCGATTACAGGAAACTTAACAAGGCAACAAAGAAAGATCACTTCCCGCTGCCCTTTATCGATGAAATGTTGGAGCGGTTAGCAAAACATTCTTTCTTCTGTTTCCTTGACGGGTATTCTGGTTACCACCAGATCCCGATCCACCCTGATGACCAGAGCAAGACCACGTTCACATGCCCATACGGAACCTATGCCTATCGTAGAATGTCATTTGGGCTGTGTAATGCGCCTGCTTCTTTTCAGCGGTGCATGATGTCTATCTTCTCAGACATGATTGAAGAAATCATGGAGGTCTTCATGGACGATTTCTCCGTCTATGGTAAGACCTTTGAAAGCTGTCTGAAGAACCTAGACCGGGTCTTGCAGCGATGCCAAGAAAAGGACCTGGTACTTAACTGGGAAAAGTGCCACTTTATGGTCCGAAAAGGCATCGTTCTTGGGCACCTCGTGTCCGAGAGGGGGATAGAGGTAGACAAAGCTAAAATAGAAGTTATCGAAAAGCTACCACCCCCAGTGAACGTCAAAGGCATCCGTAGTTTCCTAGGCCACGCAGGGTTTTATAGAAGATTCATAAAAGATTTCTCACAAATCGCTAGACCTCTTACGGCTCTGCTAGCCAAAGATGTACCCTTTGACTTCACAGATGAGTGCCTGCACGCTTTCGAAACCCTGAAGAAAGCACTCATCTCGGCTCCGATCATCCAACCCCCAGATTGGTCGTTGCCATTTGAAATCATGTGCGATGCAAGCGACTTCGCTGTTGGTGCGGTCTTAGGCCAAACCAAGGATAAAAAGCAGCACGCCATCGCATATGCTAGCAAAACTCTGACAGGAGCACAGCTTAATTATGCCACAACAGAAAAAGAGCTCCTGGCAGTAGTCTTTGCTATCGAGAAGTTTCGATCCTACTTAGTGGGCGCAAAAATAATTGTTTACACAGACCATGCCGCCCTTAAGTACCTTCTTACCAAAAAGGATGCGAAACCTCGCCTGATCCGCTGGATTCTTCTGCTCCAAGAATTTGATATAGAAATAAAAGATAAAAAGGGAGTAGAAAATACAGTTGCGGATCATTTGTCGCGTATGCAGGTAACTAACATGCAGGAACCCCCAATCAACGACTACCTGCGCGACGACATGCTACTCAAGGTGTCGCACTTCAACCCATGGTACGCAAACATTGTGAATTACATGGTTGCAGGATACGTACCACCTGGGGAGAACAAGCGAAAGCTCCAAATGGAGAGCAGGCGGCACCTATGGGATGACCCATACCTGTACAGGGTGTGTGCAGACGGCTTGCTAAGAAGATGCGTACCCAGGGAGGAAGGAATGCAGATCATCGAGAAATGTCATGCATCTCCCTACGCCGGACATCTGGGAGTATTTCGCACACAAGCCAAGATTTGGCAGTGCGGATTCTTCTGGCCGACGATGTACGACGACACGAAAGAGTTCATCAGAAGATGCTACAACTGCCAGAAGACCGGAAACATCACAGCTCGTGATGCAATGCCCCTACACTACAACCTTCAAATAGAAATATTTGATGTGTGGGGCATTGACTATATGGGGCCATTCCAGAAGTCCCATGATTGCGAGTACATCTTGGTGGCAGTAGACTACGTGTCGAAGTGGGTAGAGGCAATGCCATGCAGAGCTGCTGACGGCAAGCATGCACGCAAGATGTTCCATGAAATCATCTTCCCCCGATTCGGAATGCCACGCATGGTGATCAGTGACGGAGGATCGCATTTCAAGGACAAGTCATTCAGGGCATTCCTGAAGGAGCTTGGCACTCTGCACAACATTGCTACCCCTTATCATCCGCAAACCAGCGGGCAAGCCGAGACCTCCAATAAGCAAATCAAGAACATCCTGCAGAAGACGGTCAACGAGATGGGGAAAGGCTGGAAAAACAAGCTACCTGATGCTCTCTGGGCATACAGGACAGCTTACAAAGCCCCCATCGGCATGTCACCTTATCAGCTGGTCTATGGCAAAACCTGCCATCTACCAGTTGAGTTGGAGCATCGAGCTCATTGGGCCATCAAGAAGTGGAACATGGACGTCAAACTCGCTGGAAAGAACCGACAGAGACAAATCTCTGAACTAGAAGAATGGCGAGAGAAGGCGTACCACAGTGCAAAGCTCTACAAGGAGCGCACAAAAAGATGGCATGATCGGCGCATAAAAATCAAAGAATTCACCATGGGAGACAAAGTACTCCTATTTAATTCCCGGGTGAAGTTATTTGGCGAAGGGAAGCTGAGGAGCAAGTGGAAGGGACCGTACACCGTCATCAACACCTCGCCACACGGTGCAATCACAATTCAAGATGGCGCAGGTGAGATACAAAAGGTAAACGGTCAACGTCTCAAGCTTTTCTTCGAGCCAGTGCCCGATCTTAACCAAGAGCTCGATAGAATAGATTTATGCTTTGAAAATTAATTTAGATGATCAGCATATAAAAAATAATAATAATAATATTTATAAAAAAAAAAATTTAAGATAATAATAAAACATAAAAAGTTATCTATTTATTTTTACTTTGTTTTAAATAAAGTTTTTGCTTTTATTAATTTCTGTTTTAATTCATTTAGTTTATGCTGGTCATTTGTTACACAAGGAATAATCACTTTCTAAATTAATCAAAGCATAATCTATTTTCAAATTTCAAATTTGAGGATCAATTAGAGATCAAGAAAGGAAACGATTTTCACGGCACACGGGCCTAAACTTTTTAAAAGGAAACGGATGTGGGCTAAAAACTCCGCCAGGGGGCGACCAGGAGGTGCGCGCGCGACCTCAAAAAAGGTGCGGCGCACCCTGGCCAGGTCCCCTCGGCCTGAGATTTCGCCCATTGCTTTCTTCTTTCTCCAAACTTGTTATGGTATGGTGCGCTCCGCGAGATTTCGAGCTAATTAGAGAGGAGTGTTTGTCCTATAAAATCCACCCTCCTCCTCTCCATTTTCCTCACACCTCTCATTCTTGCTCTTCTCCTCTCCCTCAAATTCTCTTCTTCTAAGTCCAGAACAGAGGCAAGGCCCTCTTCCTCCTATGGCTCTAGTACCATTCAATAGGGACTAAGCCCCTAGCTTTTCGCCTCCAAATACTTAGAGAAGAGAGAAACCCCCGAAGAAAACCAAGCCCTCCTACCTTCTCCAAGTGAAATTCCTACACCAAAGAAAAGAAAGGTAGTCGGCGAGGAGAATAACCCCATAGAAGAACCAGTAGTGTATGATGAAGAAATGATAAGGAACCTCTCCGGTTATTTCCAAAAAGGCGATTCTTGTTTCCCATATACCTTAGAACAATTGCCTAACGGAGAGTGGAGGAAGAAAGTTCCCAAACCTCAAGTCAGGGGGGCAACCGAAAAGGGATTCTTTGGGGATGATGACATTATACCCCGGGAAGGCCCTACAGTTTGAGAATGTACAAGAAAAAGATCACAGATCTCTCAAACTTCATTCAAGTCCTTTAGAGGCTAGCGTAAAGGCATAGTGGCAATGTCCGCCTTAGGAAAAAGCTTTGCAGATCGCACGTTAGCCTGCATGAGGAACTCAGACTCGCTGCTAGGAAATGGGGTAGAACGCTCAGTGGATCTCATTGATCTCTTTGAGTAGAAGTGCTCTACCTCTTTATCAATAATTTGCGCCGCACTAGTTTAATTTTCAAGTATTTCCCTTCCTATCATTTTGTAATTCCTTCAAGTGTGCGCCCCAATTTGAATTATTTATAAATTTAATAAAGTTTTTTATTATATTATTGTCTATATCTCCACTTGTTTTGTCCTTGTGCAAAAAGAAAAAAAAAATAGGTACAAAAACAAGTGTGGGGAGGATTCGCAAGTCAAAGGTACGTAATTTATTAAAAAATTAAATTTTGACTTGTGATTTATCTTTAAATGCTAAAACCTGAACCAAAATAGCAAAAACCCCATCTCTTCATCTACCAATTGATACATGGCATGCATACATTTTATTCCTCGCCAATATACCGAGCTTCTGTTTAAACTCTCATCCTAAAAAAAAAAAAAAACCCTGATTCATGTGGGTTGCATATGCTCTATCTAGTCTAAGTTGTTGTCAATTATGATATGGTACAAATAGATTTGTTATGATTTCGTCCAGAGGAGAAACTCAACATCCGGGAAACTATCCTTTGAAAAAAAGAGAAATGTCTTGGGCTATGCTAAAAAAAAAAAAAAAAGAGAAAGAGAAAATGAGATGAAAAATGGGCAAGTGTCCAAGGGCAGTAGAGCCCACATCTCTAAAAAAAAAAGAAGAGAGAGGAAATAAAAAGACAAAAAGTCTAGGGCTTAAAGCAGAGCCCACCTCTCCAAAAATAAATAAATAAATAAATATATATATATATATATATTCATAGCAATAAAGCCCATGCTTTCTCGAGAAAAATAAAATTTTATCTAAATAAAACCCCGGATAAAAAGTTGATCAATTGGATGAATGATAAGCATTTCTGTTATAACCATTCTATCTGGCAACCACCCAAGGCTTGGAGAAAAGCTAAAAAGCCCCGCTACGATGAAAGGTAATAAAGGGTGGGAAAATGCTCATAAGGCAGGTAAGGCTTGGAATAATATGTATGCAAGCTTACATCTTGGGGATAAAACCACTTTAGTCCCTGTGCCTTCACTCGAGGACGAGTAAAGGGCTAAGTGTGGGGGAGTTTGTTGACGGTAACTAACGACAATTTAAATACCGTCAACCCAACACCAAAACTACCTAGAAATAGGGATTTCAACTAACATATTCCAAAGTTTTGGTGTTTATTTGACTTGCAGGTACAAACTCATGGATGATCACTTTGGGCCAAAAGACAAAGAAAAAGAAGTAAAATCAATAAAGAGAAAAGGCCCAAAGGAGCAAATGGCAAAGCCCACACAGAAATTCCAACAAAACGTCGAAACCGGGCGGGCCGCGCGGGCACCACACACAACTTTCGTGAGCAAGGAAGTTCCAGCCTGCCGAAGCTCGGGCCGAGCCGACCCTCGGGCAGGTGCGCTACAAGCACCCCAAGGTGCGGCCGCACCCGCCAAGGCGGTTCGCGCCCATCTTCGGCGAGGCGGTTTGTTACCTTAAAACTGATGAAACCGACGTGGGATGGTCGGGTTTGCTGTACATGGAAGGTTTTCCTAGGTCGGTTTGGGTGGTTTTTAGCACTTAGGTCCCTCTCCCTTATGTATAAATAGACCCCCCTCTCTCCCTCTCAAAAGAACAACACAATTTACAAGGAGAAACCAAATCCACTTGTGCAAGAGAGTAGAATTAGATCTTCTTCTTCTACTTCTTCTATTCTATCTCCCAATTCTAGAGAGTGAGAGAGGGAAAGGCTAGAAAGAAGCTTGGTTCTTTCTACCTGGAGTTGTCGGTTCGCCCCTCGGTGTTCCATTTGTTCCCTAGGAGGACGGTGCCGGACTTGTCGGTACCCGCCCAGCCTTGTACCTCTGCAAACTACTTACACTTTGGTAAGCGGTCTTTGTGATTATCTTGCAGCTATTTAATTTCCATCGTACATTTCTCGGCTGTTGTAGACTTGTGGGATTGGTAGATCGTTTACGTTAGTTCTTGGTGGAGAGGACTCTTTGACCGGGAACCTTGGCCATCATCAAGAACTGTGACCAATAGTGCAAACGTGGTGTTTGGACTAGCGTTCACCTACCTTTTGCGGTGCATCCCATGGTTGAGGGGGTAGGCAGCTTGGTTGTGGCTTGACCTTGTCCGTCCCTTGAAATCCCCCACGTTCGGCCAAAGTCGAGAGCTAATTGCCGGGGACACCGGTCCTTGGGCGTGGGCGGTGCCCGAAGTGAGTAGACAACAGACTTTAGGAATCACCGCCGGAAAACTTAGCCTATAGATACCTCGCTCGCTCTTGGAAAACAAACCCTTTTGCCTTAGGTTGACATAAACCTGAATAGCCAGCTGCGCGACCGCCCCTGTGGAAAATACGATGCCCGCTTACCACCGGTGAAGTGCCAACGGTATATTTCCGTGCGCCGCGGATTTATCTGTGGTGCGTTAAGAAACACCAACAACAAGCAGCACACGCGGACAGGCACAACACCACGAGCACCACACAGAGCACCACGGGCACCACGGCGGACGGGGACGGGCACCATGAGCACCACGGCGGACTGAGATGGCGCACCTGACTCGAGTTAGGGTTCCGGCGGAGGACGGAGATGGAGGATGGAGGATGGAGCCATTTCGCGACGGGGCGTAGAGGAGGAGACAGGGCTCACGGGGGGGCAGGAAGGACACAAGTGGTGACGGACGTGGACGGGTGGCGGGGACGGCGGGCGGTAGAGGCGCAGACGCCGGCGGTGACGGTGAGGAGCGCGCCGCGGCCTAACTTGGTGCGCGGTGGGTGTAGCCGGTGGCAGGATTCTGGCGCCGAAAGCGCAGGGGATGGCGAGGTCAGCCGCGGCGCGGATCGAACACCGCGGCGCGGCGAGAAATTTGGGCAGCCCTTCGGGGTCGATTTCGAACCGCTAAGAACTTAGGCAAACTGGAGAACGCCCCACTATTTATAGCATGGCTATTTTGCATGGCGGGCGGCTTAGGATGCCCGCCACGGTTAACATTTTCGCGTGGCGGGCGGCTTTAGGATGCCCGCCACGGTTAATATTAAGCGTGGCGGGCGGTAAAGATGCCCGCCGCGTGTAATATTTTCAGAATAAATTGAACAATATTACGCAAAATTGTTATAAATTGTTAAAATTGTTAAAAATTACTAAAAATTGAGAGATCAATTCAGATAATATATCAAAAAATATTCGGATGAAATTTGAAATTTTTACACATTCGTATATATAGGGATGCTTTACAGTTCCCAACACATATCCTAGGGTATATATAGGGATGCTACGAGGAAGAGGATGCTTTCTTGTATGCGTAACGAGAAGTGTGTCATTATTAGAAACTTTACATTTCCCAACACATATCCATTTATATACACCAAGTGTACATCTTGATGAGTACTTTCAACTTTGTATTCAAACTTTTTCGAAACTAGGTCGTTTAGTGGTCCATTTGACCAAGGTTTGACCGGGTCGAACTTGTGACTTTTAATGCTCTAGTTTTTTGAAGCCCTAGACGTCGTCGATTCGAAAAGTCATGAATACCACTTTTGTTAAGCTCTTCGAGATCAACGTTTGGTATTAGGGTCAACTTTTCATTTTTCGAAATTTTCACGCCTCGAAATTTGAAATTTCAATTTTTTACACATTCGGATGACATTTCGAAGCCCCAGACGGCCAAGATTCAAAAAGCCATGAATACGGAAACTTCATAACTCATCAAGATCTACATTTCATATATATAGGTCATTTTTGCATACGAGAAAGTGTTACAAACGTGTAGTTCAAAAATCACTAGTCTCCCCCTGTAGTTTCCTCAAACTCTGTGTAAGATATTTATTTTTTGACTACTGTTTTACATCGTAATAACCGCAATTATATATCATTTTGGTGCCGGTGCATTGGTGGTCTTCTTCTCGCCATCGGGCGGTCCATGGCATCATTTTAGTCTTGTCGGGATTGATTCTCGTCCCTGTGCTTTCCTCTTTTTGGAAAATCTGAAAGAGGTGGAACTCATCATAGTTGTTGTATGTTTCGGGACTCGGACCCCATCAGCTCCCACGATCCGCTGCTTTCCTGCCACGACAATATGTCTATTTATGTTCTCCGCGTTCATGTAGTAGGCTACTTGTGCGGCATCTGATGCAAGCACCCACTGATCATCTTTGTACCAGACACTTTGAAGGTTCACGGTGGTTAGCCCAAAATCGTCCACTAGAAGCCCGTGCTTGACCCATCGGTAAACGAAAAACGGTTACTGTAGGTTACCGCCATAGTCAAGTTCCCATATTTCTTCGACTTGTGCGAATCATGTCATCTTCTCCCCTGTCACGCTGTTCCTGCCCTCATATCGAACACCGTTGTTCTGTGATGCACTCTTCTTGTCCTTTTCTTTTGTGTGGAACCTGTACCCGTTGACATCATACCTTGCCATGTGGTGACCTGCATGGACGGCCCTGACACAAGCTTCTTCACAGTCTCTGCATCATCTCCTGGGGAAATGTTCTGCTTTTGGAGCCACTGGAGGAAAGTGTTCTTGTGTTCCTTCTCTGCCCAATCCTTCGGACAGTTCTTGCGCTTCCTACTTGCACGGCGGAGCTCTTTGAGGTGCTTTTTCACGTATTTGTCCATGATCACCAATTGATGAAGGATGCCGTAGTGAGCGCCTAGCACTTTTTCCCTATGTATGCCTCGGTGCGTGCTTTTGGCCCGCACACCCCATGCCCCGAGGTTCTTCCTTCATGTTGATGCACCGAAGCCCAATAGCCCTCCCATCTTTTATGTACTTCATACACCAGTTCACGCCTCCCGCTTGGCTTGTGTATGCCTCGATCATAGAGCCCTCTGGGTAAGCGTTATGTTATGATTGAATCGACATTGAGGGTAGACATTAGGCGCCAGTGGTCCACATCGCCTGTAGGTACACGGGTCCCAGCTGTTCTATCTGATCAACCATGTGCATCATCGTGTGGCATAATGTCGAAGAACGACGGCGGGAAACACATCTCTATCCGGCACATTATTTTCGCGATGAACTCTTTTCAAGCGCAGCAGATCTGCTTTGGCAATTACCTTCTAGTTGATTTGGTTAAAGAAGTATGACAACCTTGTGACCACCATCTTCACGTATTTTGGACCTAATAGCTTTGAACACAATTGGAAGGAACACCGTCGGCATGATGTGAGCATCGCGGCGCGTTGAAGTTTGTCATTGTGAGGTCTTTCATGGATACCGGACTCTTGATGTTGGAAGAGAAACCCGGCCGGTACCTTGATACCCCGCATCAACCGACACATAGCCAACTTCTCATCTCTCGTTAGGTTGTAGGGCCGCACTGGGAGTTGGACTTTACCGTTCGGAAGACGTATAGCGTGAATTTCCGGTCGGATGCCCATGTCAACAAGATCCCGACGTGACTTCACACCATCCTTCGTCTTGGTCTTGATATCCATCGTGAGACCGATCGTGCTTTCGAAGACATTTTTCTCAAGGTGCATCGATCGATCGCGTGGGGTGTATGCAGTATCTTCCAAAGATTACTTTAGATACTTGAAGAAGATTGACTTCTTCTTTGAAAGGAACGGCTGGAGGCGCCGTCCTCCAATTTATCCCTCTTTCGCTTCTTTGTCTTGGAGGTGTCATCTTCCCCGATCATCGTCTTTCTTCTTCTTCTTCTTTCCAAACTCGCACTCCAAGTCCTTCACCATGTCAAACACCTTCGGACCATAACTAGTCGGTACCGTCATCCTTTACACGATCGCTAGATGCATGCCAGGTCATGTGCTTAGCATCCTCGGGGTTCCCATAGAGAGCCATGGGCGATCAGTGACGGGAAAGGTACCACATTGACTATTTGGACGTTTCCTGGGCGTGTAACCTTCCTCTTCCTCGCCTGCGTTGACATGATCTTCTTGGCGCCGCACTGGTTTTCTTTCGCCCCCTTCTTTTTTTTTTTCGCCCGTCCTGCTTCCTCATCGAGCTCATCGTCCACGCGACATCCGGCATTCCGCTTGTATCGACTAGCACCACAAGTGCGGACAACTGGTCAAATTCCTCGTACTGATCGCCCGATATAGGATCGACGATGGTTGGGGCGGGCATCGAACTTCTTCACTTTCATCGCCACTGGTCGGATCAACTTCTTAGCGATACGTATTAGCGAGGAACCTTGTTAGGCGTTGGATACGTGGAGGCCAGGTAACTTACGAGCTCATTGAAGCTAGTGTCGGACCAGCCATGACGAGACTTCAACATCGGCAAATTCAGGTTAAAACTCAGCGCCGCAACCAACCCTCGGACTATCTTTGTAAAGCGGATCAATTGCTGCCCGCTTCATCCGTTTGAAGTTCTCCAACCATCTCGGGCACCCAAAAGAATGTCGCCCTCATCGAAGTCGGTTGACCAAATCTTCAAAAAACCCGGACATCCTCAAGGCTGCGTCATAGGATTCTCCCTGCTCGTCCCCCCACCACCACCACCACCGTCATCGTCATCGTCGCCGACGCCACCGCGGCTTTAAACAAATCGATGGAATTGGACCGGGCTGGTGGACTTTTTCGTACCGGATCGGCCGGGGGATCGCCTCGGTATCGATCGACTGGTGGATCGAAGGGTGGAACTTCTTCGCCGTGAAAAGTCCGACCAAATAGTCACCGACGAAGCCATGCATGATTAGGTGAGATCGCACCACAATGTCGGAGAACGCCAGATTCTTGCATTTTGCGCACGGACGGATAATCAGGCTCTGTTGAATTATTCCAGGTGCCTTCGCCGAGCAACAAACTTCTTCACCTCATCATAGTATTCCCCAAACGGCACAGTACTGGTACCATTCGAAATATGGGATCGATGGGAACTCATGGTGCGGGCCTAATGACGAAGACAAAGGCGGATTTCACGAAGACAAAGGCGGAAGGAGGACGTACAGCAAGAGATTTGGCGGACGTCGGCAAGCTGCAATGTTCAGCGAGGCCCGTGAGTGAAACAGGACGGAAGGAAGAGGAAGAACGGGTTCAGGGACTCCGCGAGATCAACACGAGGCTCTGCAACTTGCTTACAACGGAGTAGAGACGAAGAACGGCGGACGCTGCGTCGATCTTGGCGGCGGCGACTTTAGGGTTCACGGCTGCCACGAACTCGACGCGAGACGGCTCCTTGCGAAAAAGAACGCGGAAGCGATGTGGCTGGCTTATATAGGTTCGAGGCTCACGCGGATTTAGAGAAAAATCCCAGGTTCGCGGGATTTGCATGCGGCAACGGACTCCGGTTCGAGTCGAACCTGAACAGAAAGGCAACGCTAGCATGCAGGTCCTAGGCGGCAGCAGGCGAGTCTGGTTCGAGTCGAACTCGACTTCCAGAGGACGGCGACGCTGGTCAATGGAATCAAGGCATCAGCCGGCCAAAAGAAAAAGAAGCAGCAGCGCTGCTGTTTCAGCTCGTTGGGCTGGAACTTGACAGCCCAAGGAAAAAAAAAAACAAAAATTGGCTAGAATTGCTGGAAAAAGGAGATGACCACTCGGGCCATAGACAACATAGGCAGGCCGACGAGCCAAATTGCTAGGAAAAATGAGAATGTGAAATAAAATCATTTCTCTTTTTTATTAAACAGATTTCAATCGACATTTACAAAAGAACTTGAAAAGTTTAAAACAAATATCACACAATTAAAGAATGCAGCAGCATGTATGCACAGACATGTATCTAGCCTTATGATTAATTTTATTTTCATAAAATTTATTATTTTACTACATTCAATGCTTCATAATATTGCATAAATAAATCAAATTGAGCTATTTAAAATCATGCAAATTTTCGGGTGTTACACTATTGTTATTGGTTATCGATCTAACTGAGTGAAATATACCTTTGTACTATCAAAGACATTAGTTTGTAAAATTTTCTGGAAATGTTAACCAAGCTACCAGGCTTAGGCTGTATGGTGCTCACAGTAAAAGGTTTGCATAGCACTGATAGTACCATAGCTTGCTATTTTTTTTCTGCAGTGTATAGCGTGTTAACTTTTTGATAGGATTCCAAATGGGGATATACTCAAAGGTGGATTGCTCTTGGTAAACTGATGCTTGCGTGGTTTTGATCCTTTATGGGGCTGGGTTTGCATGATCAAGACCATCTTCTATAGAAAGGCACAAATTTGTGCATTTAATGGTATGCAACTAGGTCCCCTATGTGCTGATGATCCCGTATAAATAAGTACACTATCTTTCATCACGAAATTGCTCAGGTTTCAAAATTCAAAATTGCTTCTGCTTGTTAGATACTGTAAATTGGATAGTACTCATTTAATTTCTCTAGCAATGCCGTGGAGAGTAATATGAGTGTTTTCAGTTGATTCTATCAATGATTTTTCTCATGAAGACATTCCTGTTAAGCTGTGTGCGTGTCACTATTTTTTCTATCAATGATTTTTCTAGGTGTTCCAAACTGGTGAGGTTCAGACATGAGCCTTTATAGGTTGTGCTCTGAAAAATAATTGTGCAGGCCCTGAAGATTTGATTGGGACATTTTCTTGTGATGAAAATTTGACATTTGAAATATGGTAGATGAAGTGTTAGGGGGGGAATCAATCCATGAATTTACATTTTAAGTATTTGAGCGTGCAGCCCTAAGTATATTGATTTGGAAGTTGACACTAAAGTTTTCATTTAGAGTGACGTTCCTGGTTATTTATTTCAGAAACGACGAGAAACATGTGAAGATCTTGCTCTACTACTATGGCACTCTTATGGTAGAATGGCTGCATTACTCTAGGTGGGTTAATACTTGCACGCTTCTGAATTTGACTCAAGGAAACTTGTGACATCATAGTAGCTATGAACTTAGTGTGTTGTTTGCATTAGTGTGGTGTACATGTATATTGTTTCATTTCATAAGAAATCATTTGAGTCTTTCATGAGTCCTTTTCTGATTGAAGTTTGTATGGCTACATGAAACATATGCAGGAAACTTTGTCAATTTATCTATCACTCTGTCAAGTCTGCAATGCGCTTGCACTCCTCCAGGTATGCTTTTACATCAGAAAGCAAAGTACTCATGGCACTAGAGATGCTTTAAAGCGTCATCTATCAGTTCGTTTTGGTATTAAAATCTATCAATATAATCAGGGATATGTTAACTTAGCCATGACAACATGAAAAACTGCCAATTTCATAGTATATACTGCAATGTAGTTCATGCACCTCAAATTGGTTTTGTCCACCACTCTGGCTCCTCAACTTCATTTTTGTATTACTTGTTTATGCAGTGTGTAGCATCGCACCCTGGCACTAGGATGTCATTTGTAAATGGTAATGACTGCTACCCAACCATTACTCAAACATAATACCTTTTAGTTTGCTTCAATGTTGACTACAGCCGACACGCTCCTTGCACTAGCAGCTTGTTTGAGGAGAGATGAAGATACATAAGCAATGAGGTCTATAGCATACCATCGAGAAGTTGATATTCAATTACTTGTTTTTTTTTGCAAGGGTTGTTCTTGTGGTTTCTTATACTTACAATGGTACAGAATCTAATATATTTTTCTCAAATCTCTGATGCATAAATTTGATTGCTTCCAATCTACTTGATTGCCTTTTAACATTCAAAACAATTTAAATTTATGACTTGATTTGGAAAGAAATTATCAATCAATTCTAGAGAAATTTCTTGATTGTGTGATAATATTCCTACAAAATTGACTCAGAATGTTTAAAATCATTATATCAGAAATGAGAATGAATCTTCCAAATATGTTATCTTGAGTTTCTTTTTTTTGAAGTCGACGTGAGAAAATGAAGTATTAGAACATGTTTTTATCTTATTGTGCGATCCGTTTGTTTTTATACACAAGTTTAGTTGTCCCGTAGCAAACACACGGGTATGAACCTATACAATGTATTTTTAATTAAATTTATATTGTACAAATATTATTTAACTAATGTCTTATTTGTTGATATTCCTATGTACTTCTAAATGGTTTATCGGACTTCTAAATAGAGTTTACGAGCCCTGCGATATTTGTGATTGATTGTGTTACTTTCACAAAACTTGTTTGAATTAAATGTCACTTTAATATCATTGTTTAATTCCTTGGTATTGTTATCTTATCATGCGATCCATATTTTTTATATAAAATTTAGTTATCCCGTAGCAACGCACGGGTATTTAACTAGTCTTTTAAGAAGATAAAAACAACTTTGGTAAAGAAAATACCTTAGGTTATAAGCAAGATGTAACTCGTAGAAAAAAAAAACTTCACAAAAACAAGAAACTTCACTAGAAAATTCAACTTCACTACTGAGAGAAAAAATTTCAAAAAGGTGGCCCCTCTTGAAAAAGATGAAGAAAATAGGGGGTTACTTCGCTATTTATAGACCTAACTAGTCAAACGGTCAAACTAGCCGTTAAAAATATTATAATAATACTAATAATAATAATACTACTACTACTAATAATAATAGTAGTAGTAGTAGTAGTAGTAGTAATAATAGTAGTAGTAATAATAATAGTAGTAGTAATAATAATAGTAGTAGTAATAGTAGTAATAATAATAATCATAATACTAGTAATCATAATACTAGTAATAATAATAATAATAATAATAATAATAATAATAATAATAATAATAATAATAATAATAATAATAATAATAATAAATAATAATAATACATATAGCGAAGATAACAAAAAAATCAAATTCAACATAAAAAGTCCAACTTCAAAGTCCGGGATGACGTTTCAAATACAAAGTTTTCATAAAACTTATTCGTGGGATTCATGCCTTTGAAGTCATCGTTTCGCCCACGAGGGGCAGCTTTGTTGAGTTCTAACTTTGATTTTCTAAAAAATTTCCTCCCAAACTTTAAAGTTGCAAGAAACTTTCAGATAAAACTTGTGAAAGACAAAGGAGGATATCAAAGTTGACTTCGCAAGTAGGAATTTCACAACATCGGGACAACGGATTGTGAAACGGGACTCGCGAAGATGACTTCACGAACTGCGGCTTCCCCGAGCTAGATAGAAAAAACAAAGCTAAGACATAAGATCAAGGAATATCGGCGAAGTTGACGGTGTCAAGTCCGTTAAAATCTGAAAAGCATCAAGAACCCAATGTTCCCGGCGAAGACGATGAGACGACTTCACTAGAATGATGAAACTTGAAACATTTGAAATGTACATCTTTGTATTTTTTCAGTATTTCTGAAGTCGGGGCCCCCTATAAATACCCCCTGACATCCTTTGTAAAAGCCATGTTGAATGGCCGTTTTGTAACCCATATCATCATCATCAATAAAGTGTTGAGCTGATATTTCACCCAACATCATCAGATCGTGCAAATCCACTAATCTACAATTTCCGCAGTAAAGAATGCGCGGAGAATTCGATTTTTTATTATATCACAATACACTATGTTGCATGCTACTTTATTTTAATATTTTTTACAATTTAATCTCAAATTTCCATCAAGTTCCAAGTATAACACAAAATGATGCACAAGTTCACAAGAATGTATCGAAGACATAAAAATTATGGTATTTTCTTGATGAAATGTTTGATTTCAAACTTAACTAATGCAACGTTGAAAAACAATGCAGAACTAAAGCATGTGTCACCCAAACCACGCACAACCACTTGTTCCACCATGCCCCTCGTACTATTTTCCATCCCGTTTTCCCCGTCATATGCACTACCACCCTATTCTTGTCTAGTCCTTGTCCTACAATTTTCTTTTTTCTTTGACCACCATTGCCCCCAAATTTCTTCTATGTATACAGGTTGTTTCTCCTCCATATCCTACAAATTATGTGATTGAAAGAGAATACTATTGCTTAGACTTGCTCATATTAGGCTAATGCAGGGTGGGGATATTGGGCAACAACTGGTGTGGAGGAAAGGTTGAATTTGATTTTGGGATATTGGGCAACAACACGGCAGCGATAACGACGACGATAGAGGTGATGATGGCAGCGCCATCAGGTGTTGGATGCAGTACCTGCCTTGACTGCCTGCAGGATATTGTTCGAGCCCTATCGATGGGATCATGCTTGATAGTAGAGCAGCGGCCAACCATGGTTGCAGGTGCCACGCATAAAGTGAGAGATGGAAAAGAGAGGAAAGAGGAGGTGCATGGTAGGATAATTGGAAATGGAGTGGGTAATTTGTCTTGCATGTTCACACGACAGGGGAAGAAGGGTACCAACCAGGACGCCATGGTTGTCTGGGAGGTATGTATCTAGCGCTCTCTCTTATGTTCCCATCGACCTTGATTTCTTTACATTATGAAATGGTTTACTTTTTTCTATAATGCCTTATTTCTAAATTGGTAAAGTTCGTTGTCATTCAGATGAATCTTTAAGTATCAAGAACAAATCCATGCATATAATAAGGTATATGAACTAGAAACAAAACATTAAGAATCCAATTATGTTGAGCCATCCAAGCTTTCATTTTCTAAGGTTAACATTATATATTGAAACAATTAAATTTCCTTATTTGATTTATCAGGGTGGAAACAATTGATGACATAGAGTCAGTATTGGTCGTCAATCTTCATTTTTTCTATTGTTGTAGCTATCTTTGTAAACTAAGTAGTCAGGGGATGTAACATATCACCCTTAGTTATGTGTTTTGCTAATATAACTAGACTTTATTGATGGAATGGTCTTATATGTACAAAATTTGAAAAATACAAAAACTGTAGAATTGTAGATCCAAAATATGCATCGCTAAAACTGCGCACAACCGCTTGTCCCTCCTCATTGTTGTATTTTCCATATCTGTTATCACCATCGGATCCGTCACCAACCTATTCTTGTCCATTTACCACCCTCCTTTTTTAGCCTCATGCATCGCGCGCCTCTTGATGTGTTTTTGTCGTTGTTAGTCAGTTTTTATCCCTTTTTTATGTGTTCACAATAAGGCGCACCTGTTAATGCTTTCTCGAGATAGAATCTTTGGTAGCGAAATGACACGGGAAGGTGGGATCTTGAGCAACATATGGGTATTGGGTGAAGCCAAAGCTAGCGATTTCATTAATTAAGATAGCACAAAAATAGTGGTACAAATGATAGTGCATATAAAGACGGTACCATTTGGAGGTGGAGGCATTGGGTGCTTCGATTGCCTATACCATATGACATGCGAGCACTACCACTGTCATGTTGAAAAGTGCGACTTACCAAGGTAGTAGGAGTGAGGCCTAGCGTTTAATTTAATTAAAAAATGGATTGAGTAGGTGCCTAGGACACTACTACAGAAAGGTGATCCCCACCCCCACCCCCACCCGGTTTTTGCCCCACATTGATGACTCGGCGGTCATGGTCAGGGTTCACCACGGCCGGTTGTGCGCCGACAATGGTATTTTGTATTTCCACCTGTTTGGGCACCTAACCTGCGTCCGTGAAGCACTTACAATAGTCGGCATACCAATCGACAATGATAACCAAAATATTAAGGCTGGCTGAGCATACCATCCGATATGATAGTGAAACTCTTACACGGGTCCGTAGTACTATCTAATGATGATCATTGAAAAAACAACGCTAGCACGGCGTACCAGACGGCGGTGATAATTGGAATACCAACGCCAGCACAACATACCACCTAAACCTAATTGCAATAATGAAACTGCTTACACACAGTCCACAGTATTGTCAAAAAAGCTTATTAATGATGCTTCCAGATAGTCATTAGTAACGTGGAAAAAAATGTGTCACTTATGTTTCATCGCATGAACATCACGCATCATTTAAGTTGTCTTTGATATGAACATCACGCGTCACTCATGTTGCGTCTCTGATATGAATGTAAGTGACGCGTGATCTAGAGAGAAATGCATACATCCTACACACGTCAGTAATGACCCCAAAAAGCAAAGCTTACATCTTGCACACATCAGTAATGACCCCAAAAAGCCAAGTGTACATCCTACACGCGTTAGTAATGACCCCACAGAAAGCGAAGCATACATCCTGCACACATACTAATGTCCCCAGAAAGCCATGTGCACAGCCTACACGCGTCACTTATGTATTTTGGCTAAATGCATCACTACTACTTCCTCCGTCCCTAAATAATTGTCGCCGTTGGTGTGTGTGCCACAAGTTTGGCTTTGTTTGTAGAAAATACATGCAATATTTGTGTCTTCAAATAATTTTGTTAAAAAACTAGATTCAAATATCTTTCAATGATACTAATTATATAGCATAGGTATTAATATTTTTAAATATAAAATTAGTCAAAGTTGTTTCTTGGGAAGCGCAAACGACAGGGAGTAGGAGTTTATAAAAACAAAAACAAAAACTCTACCATGGTCCTTTTATGCATTATACATGTTTCATCCATTTTAGCAACCAAATTCTTTATAGACTTAAGATACAACTTAAGCTACAAGATTTTTGATAGTACATAGCCTGTGACTAAACTGAAAAATACTAAATAAAAAAGTACTACAAGTACAAAAGCAAAAAAATCTTGACCCACTATCTTTGTTCTTTGAAAGCCTCCAAATCTCATCTATGCACAATATAAACACCTTAGAGCTCCTACATCGTGCATATCTGCATTTATAAAATAAAAAAATAAAAAAAGTTTGATGGATTTAAGATGGATTTAACCATACACTTCCAACAACATTTAAGATGGGTTTTCATCATTTCCAATACATTGGTAACGCTAGCCCATACTATAGCTAGCCAACCTATAAGGTATTAGCTAGCAGTAACCTAAATAAATAGTGTCCTTAAAGGGGCACTTCACTTTTGCTACTCACCTGGGTTAAAACGTAGGATGATGATGTCCTGCTTTTGCACTAGAACTGAAGCTGAAAGTTGCTGCTAAATCCATAAACAAAGGACCTCCCATGCTGCTCCTCTTTAAGCCAAGAGAAGATAGGACAGATAACTCAAATTGTGTGTGCCTAGTTTTATTTTGAGCACAAGCTGACTCAGCTAAACAAAATCAAGATACAAAGAAAAAAGTTTTACCTGTCAACCAGGATATCTTCTTTAAAACCTCTGACATCTCAGCCTCCCAGGTGTGTATTCAGAGTGGTCAAGAAAGCTCTTGATATACACATATAAAGTTAGTGAAACAAAAAGAAGCTATCTAAACTGATGACCGTGGCCCTGCACCACGTCCCAGCAGTATCAATGAGTTCATACTTCTGCAGCATATTTCGAGGTAGTTTGTGTATTATTTGAAAATAGCACCAGATCAGGGAATCACAGTATTAGGTAGTTAATAGACCTTCGATATACACACTTCAAATAAACACATGTATTGTAATGATACAGATGTTTATATTTTGGTTACCCTTTGAAGTGGGTTAAACGATAGATCATAGAACACAAACAGAATTGGCAAAAAGTGCATAAAAATGCTCTATGGATTTTCTAGTTTAATTAACATTTCAACTAGAGTCTTTGAAATTTTAGATTGAATTCTACAAAGTTAAACACTGAACACAATATCTGCTCAGCCAGCATCCTTGCCCGAGTCTCATCAGCCTGCAATTATCTGCAAATTTAAGACAAACATACACAAAAATGTGAATGTGAATGAGAACTAATGGTCCTAGTAGCTAACTCTATCCACATCAGTATGTACAGACTAGTAAGCTCCCAGGCAAAAAAAAAAAAAACAACTGACATCTCATAGCAAATATGAATTTGCCAAAATTACAAGCTATCAGTAGTATCCAAGCAGGACAGTTTTTGCTCATCCATATAACATAACAAGTGATTTGATTTTGGAGCAAGGGAGCTTTCTGAGTTACGCCAAATCCACATCCCCCACTACTATGATTTGATACTGAAGGATAGCACTTAGTCAAGTGTTTGCACTACATCTGTCCATTTAATAACAGATTCATCGTACAATCACATATACATACTGCATTACCTTCTTCTGGAAGACAGGTTTGGTCTGACCATTACATCCTTATCCATCTTGTATTGAGTCACCATTTGCACAATGTGCTTCTTGCACTCCTTGTTCTTGCAGTAGGTCTTCTTGATCTTAGGAACATTCACCTATATAACATGTGAAACAGATAGCACAGGTTAAACCAACATTTCCTATCCTTTTGGCTATATAAACAAGTTCAATATAAGTTAAGGAAATTCAAAACTCAAATCTTGAGAGCAATCAGGTCTCAAAGATACATACCATCATAGGACCCCACAAAAGCAGGGGCGACGCCATATACAATTTACCTAGTGCACAGGCACCAGGGTAAGTTTTTTTATTTCCATTTAATTGTTTTATTTTTACCATGTATTTCAATAGAGTTGTGCAAGTTACTCAAGCAGTGCACCAGGGTTCATTTGCTTGTAGCTTCGCCTCTGCACAAAAGCATTAAGCAATTGAACAAATAATCAGATTACAAGTCCCATTATGCCTCAAGCAGAATAGAAAGATTTCTTAAAAAAAACCATGATCGGCTACAAGGTACATTAAGCACAGCTGGGCCTTTTGTTTTAGGCTGACAAGTGGGCTTTGCATAAGGGGAATAATAGCAGTCTCCCAATTGGTGTATTTCTAGCAAACTATATACACATAGAGAGAAGAATAAAGTAACATAGTGGCTAAGAAAGACACTAACCTCAACCTGTCAGGTAGTCCATTTAGTCCTGAATAGGCCAAACTCCCAATAACTCACTGCACAAGCCAAGATAAAAGAAAAAATTATAAGTTGTGAGAGTCTACAATAATTAAGAAACATTGACGAGGCTGAATTCCTTCACCTCAGATTTTGGTGTGCATAATACATAGCGAATCAGTGAACTATGTCCTAATTAGTCATAATATGCTCAGTATCTAAAATGCTGCATAATGTTTGGAGTTCAGAGAAAAAAACGTATGCTCAGAGTTCAGAAAAGCAGAGAGCATAGACTCCAGTAGTGATTGTCAGTGATTAAGTATGCTAATTTATGCAAGAAAAGGAAAGATGGACAGTAAATAATGTTACTTTTCCTTTAAGTTGAAAATATGCAAGTACATGAGTTGTTAATTATCAAAATTCAGATAGAAAAAAGTCTACATAACTCCCTCAACTATTGAGGATAAACTACATCACCCCCGGACTTTGTAAAACCGATCAAATAACCCTTTAGGGGTTTTTTTAGACAGTGGTTTTGCTACGATGATAGTGGTTGTCTTTTTATTTATTTCTACTGAATTTTTAAAAAATTATAGTAAATCATAGAAAATTTATAAAATGGAAAATCCAACTGTTATGGTATGCTTTAGTACAAAAAATTTTTTTATAGCTTTATATGTATGCTTTTCTGTAACTAATTGAAATAAACTTTGTACTAAAGTGGATATTATATGTTCTCATGTGGAATCCAACAAAATTGGGTTTTTCATTTTATGATTTTTCTAGGATTTACTATGATTTTTCAAGGTTCAAGTGATAATAAATAAAAAAAGACAAAACCGTAGCAAAACCACCTTCAAAACCACCTAGGAGGTTATTTCTTATTTGATCACTTTTTAATGTTCAGGTGGTAAAAAATTTGGTTTCATAGTTTGGGGGTAAAGTAGTCTAGCCTTAATAGTTGAGGGGATTATGTAGATTTTTTTCCTTTTATTTTTAGAGAATCCATAGTTTTAATGGGATATAAGCCAAAATAGAAACAAATAGTATGAATCAATGTGTTGCTCCACCCACCATTTCATCATTTGAGGAAGCATGCATAGTGGAAACAATTCAATTTCCTAAAATGGGATGTCTTAATAGATAAATCATTGACACACAAACTCATATGGCTTACCAATCTTCTTCTTTTTCCCAACAAGCATAGTGATATCTTCAAATTAATAAATGATTGGATGTAATGAATCATTGTTCTTTGTTTACCTTGTTTTCAGGACTTTATGTTGCTGCATAATGAACTGGTTTGTTTAAACTCTGAAGAATAGATTCTTGCAAACAATGTAGCAATTAAACATGCATCACCAAACTATTCACATCGAATGTTTCTCCATGTCTCTCATATTCCTTGTTGAATGCACCAGAACCCCACTTGTGACCGCTCCCCATCTAACCTTTTATCTTTGTATTAGCCACTTTCATGGCAACTTGGCATGCCTTCATCTATGCTGGCCAACTATCCTACCCCTTCCTATATGATACAATAATCATTGGGATCACAGTCATCACCACCTATTTCTTGTGCAAAAATAAGGCGCCTTAGAGCAACCACAATGTAACAATAAGAGTAGTCCATAGGACTAAAAAATTCTCTACCAGGTACCTCTGGGTTGTGGATGGCCGAAAGAGGTTGTCGGGTGGGATGTTGGTTCTTGATCCTGAATGGGCAACCCTGGGCACCCTTCTATATGTCGATGCGCGGGAGCCCAAGGCTGGCCACCCTTCTGGACTCACGGCCAGCTAGGAGCTCCACCAGCAGGTCGGGAGGGAAGGGCGGCGACCAAAGGTCCGGCGTGGCTGGCTGCTGCGCGATGAAGGGCAGTGGCAGCGTAGATGAGACCGCTAGGACCTGGAAACAATGAAAAAAAAGAAAAACTGCATAGGGAGAGAGATGGTGAAGCCACAATTTTGATTTTTGCGAAGTCAATTATGGGAAGTTCTTGGAGATGCCTTTCTTTTTTCCTCCCCAAATTTATTAGGGAGTTGGTAAATATTATGATCTCGGGAAGACAATTTGCCAAACTCTTGGAGATGCACTTATGGACTAATACGATATGCAATAAAAATATTATTGTTTGATACTCTCTCTCTCATGTTAGCTTGAAGCATGGAAGTGGGTTTTTTATGTGTACTGGGACCCCATTATAGACTACTTCTTGTTGACTAAATATTATGAGAAAATAATAGTAGATATGGACTAGTCATGTGGGTCCCATTGTGGTTTCCCTCAGGCAAGGACATGGGATCTTGGGTAGAACTGCAAGAGAAGCATAGGCTAGTTCTTTGGTTCTAATCAAGGTGTGTTTTTATATGCCTTTGGATTGTTGAGGTAGCATGTTGTCGATGTTTTGTAAACCGACTAGTATGACTTTACCAGTGTCGTGACGATTTTGCAAGTGTCGGCGTTGCTCTAGGAATAGACAACACGAGGATTTATACTAGTTCAGGCTAAAGCCCTACATCCAGTCTCAGAGATGATTAATTGAGTGCATGTTCCTCGTGTTAATTCTCTGAAATTTTCACAATGGTGGTGCAAGCAGTAGGAGACTAGAGCTAGCCTATGGAAGAACAACATGAATGACAGCTTCGGGAGTTCGAAGATGGAGAAACAGGTGCCCTGGCTTCCCTTATATAGAGTTTGGGGCTAGGGCGTATAAAAAGATGTCCTAACTAGCTTGGCTTGCAAGCAATGCTATCCTATGTGGTGCACGTCATGGCGTGGCTATCATCATGGTCTTGTGCCCACGTCGTGGGGTGTGGCGTGTCCATCAGTGCTGGCCATGACAGACTATTGGCGCGTATAAGGTTCACCATCAGCCCAACTTGTCATGGTCTTCGTCATCGTCTTCAAGAGGGCGTCGTACTGGAGTTGATAACTACCCTAGATCTCGGCTATCTTGACGCTTGAGGAGTTTGTGGCCACGATCTTGCATTGGTGTCGTGGTTCTTGCTGGCTCATAAGGCCTTCATCGTGGCTCCCACTCAATAGTGTGGTGGAGACATACACGTGTCTCGTCACACTAGCGGTTGTTCCTATACTGGCCATTATTACCTTGGGAGGTATAGTATTTTCCGTGCCACATGGCAGAGTGGCATCTGACTAGACCAAGGTACTCCCTGTTTGTGAGGCAGACACATTTTTCAAACGACACTTTTAAAGGGGGACGGAGGGGAGGCAGTAACTACTGCCCTCTGTCCTTGTGACGTCAACTACGGCGTGTTGTCCAAACAGGCCGACATCTAGAAACAGATTCAATTCCGGCCAATTCAGGTGAACCAAACAAGCCCAAGGTCATAATCCCTCCCTATCACATTTAAAAAACCTTTTAGACAAGGTTTTCGTCATACATTGGGATATAAATTATAAATAACTTATAGGTCGTTGAGTTTGAAAATATGAGAATTATATCAATAGATTTATCTTGAAAATTACTTTCATAAAAATATACATATATAAATTTCTAATAAATATTTTTATAGAACATTGAAGTCAAAGTTGTGTTTTTGAAAACCGTGTCGTTGTCCTAAACACTGAGAGTACTCTATTTTTAACATGGGATGGCTCTCTTTCCAGTTATTTCTTTTTATCTTCTATATTTGTATTCTCTTTACATATATCTGATCATGACTCCTTGAAGATATCCTTGCATTATGTACAGAATTTTAATGGAAGGTCAGACACGGTTTTTTGTGGAGTTTTTGACGGCCATGGTCCGCATGGCCATATTGTAGCAAGGAAAGTTAGAGATACTCTCCCTTCCAAACTGCGTGATTTGATATATCATGACTTTGGCGAGAGCCCCATTTGCAATTCGGATGGCTCAATTCTAGAAGAAACATTATCTCCGTACGCAGACGAAGAAGACAAGTCTCCAATGTCTGTACAGAAAGAAGAACGTCGGGAATTCATTTTCTCAATGAAAGATTCATTCCGAAAGGCTTTTAGAGTAACAGATAAAGAACTTAAACTACATCGGAATATCGATAGCATTTGCAGTGGAAGTACAGCAGTTACTTTAATCAAGCAGGTAACTGGTTGCCCATTTACCTAGAAAAAAGTGGTCTGTACTACTATTCTGGGGAATTTAATATATCTATAATTTAAAGCTTTGCCTTCATATTATCAGGGCCAGGATCTTATTGTTGGGAATTTAGGTGACTCTAGGGCTGTATTAGGAACCAGAGATCAAAACGGCCGTTTGGTCGCTCATCAATTGACAGTTGATTTGAAACCCGACCATCCAAGTAACTCTCTGTCACTTCCAAATTTAAAATATTGTCTTTCGTTTGTTTTTCAGTTCCAATGTGAAGCTTGACCGGATGTACAGTTTGTTGCTACTGGGAGCGCCCTGTTCATGGTCTGGGTTATCCGGCTTCCGGTTTAAACCCGACCCACCCCGTAGGCCATTCCGTCCGCAGGGTTCGAAACCCGTGGGTTTCTTGGGTTAGACTGTTTGTAGTTGGAGAACGAGGAGTCAATGGGCCGTCCGTCCGCCGGCGACCCGGCGATGTGCGGCACTTTGCCTGTTGCCCATGGCCAGTCACCCTGTCTTAGCCTCCAACTTGTTGTCGCGTCGGCACACGGATGCAGCTACCGCTGCCAGCTCCGGCACCAGCCTCGCGTCGTGTAGGGAGGCGAGGAACGCACGCTCTCGCGCCCACACTCCTGCTTGTTGCAAAGGCGGACCGACCAATACGGCGAGCTTCAGTGGCCGCCCTAGGTGCCCTTCGTCGAGTACCACTACTACCCCTTGTTCTCTAGCTAGCAACGGCGTCCATCGAACTCCAAGTGCAAGCGTAGCCATCTAGGCCCGATGACGGGAGGTTGAAGAAGCTTTCAGCGCTGCGGAGCCGTCTAGCCAATACGGCCCACACTCATCCCATCCCTCAACAGCCTATTTTCTGGCCCATTTTGGCCCTTAGGGCCAGCCGACAAGTTGCAGGGTCCGGCCGGCCAGGGGAGCACAGCGCACGCGAAATTGCTAACGCGCTCGGCGGCGGTGCTCGAAGCCTCGTACCGTGCTCCTTACCTCCATTCGGGTTCTGCAGTTTGGAACCGTTGAAAAATTGAAAACCAACCCGTATCTAACCTATACACACGGTTTGCTTTGGGCTGGTTCACCGGTAAAACCCGGCTGTAACCAATTAAACCATGAACAGGGAGAAGTTGCAATGATGTGCAGCTGCCAACCTGCCACACATGACAGAAGCTAAATTTTAATAGGCCAACTAATAGGATACGGAGACGTAGTGACAATAATTTAGAGATTATAACCTATCGTAGAGACTTGCCAGATTGAAGATGAAATCTCTGATCATAGGTTTCCATCCAACATGTCTCGCACAAAATCTCGTCTATGCATGACTATACAAAAATAATTAGTAACAAAATAAGTTGTCTCCCTCGAATGCGTAAAATCTTCCACATATTTTGATTTCAGAATGATTTTGTGCAGTAGTAGAAAGGATATCTTCACTATACATGGCCAATGGGCTGTGCCGGCACGCGCCCGGCGGCACGTCGTGCAGTGCCATGCCGATGCTCGTCGTGCGCACCGTGCTGCTCGTGCTGGCCTCCGGTCTGCTGGGCGCCAGGCCGGCCCATGAGCATGGCGTGCGGCCCGGCGGCACGATGAGCACAGTGCTGCGCCGCCGCACGCTGGCTGCCTGGGCGCAAGCCTCCGCGCCGCCAATCTTGCACCGACTTCAAAAAACACCAATCCATCACATCACTCGTCTACTTAGAAACTCGAAGTTCTGGATCATTTGTTGCCCACTCCACATCCGAGAAGGAGAGCGATGCACCATACCACCGTCGTTGCCAGCAACAGTCAAAGACCGAGCAAGATTTTCATCCGAGAACCTAGAGTCCTCTTCACCCTGCCCAACGCTGTGAGATAGAGCGCGCCGATGGCAGGCACCTTGCAAAGCAGCACTACCTCCGCCAACAAGCTGGACCGCTACCATCAAACATCAGCACCACCCATCCCTCGACCTCCGCGACTCAATCAACCTTGAGCACGAGCCCGGCTGCCTTCGGCTGCCTTCGTCATGGCAAGCACCGCAAACTCAGGCGCACCGGACCTCGGTTCAGGCAGACCCATGCTCAAATCCGGGCCTACATGCATGCTTTTTCTTTAGCCTCTACATGCATGCTTAATAGACTGTGACACGATATATGGGCCTGACTGTCCAAACTATGATGACACAACACCTCGACAGATTCTATCATTTTATCAAGAACTCGACTCGTAAGAAATTTCGACAAGAGATCAGTATCATTGGGAATCTTGCCTGCTTAACCTTTTTTTTTTGTGAAAGCCTGCTTAACTTTTTGGGCACAATTAAACCATTGAAAAGAAATCCATATGCAATTGGGACGAAGATTTTAGTACGGATTGCTCTACCTAGAAATCCAAGGTTCATTCAAAGGTAATATAGATTAGCCTTTCAACTTGTCTTGACACCCACACTGATCTTCTCTGCCTGGATGTCTCTCCAAATACACCGGTGCTCTCGATAGTTACATAGAACATATCATTAGGCAGCAATGTATTCTCACACTCACGAAAAAGGTACGTAGGAAAAAGTCACCTAGATATTTAATTAGTTGTGTATATTAAAAGGCGTGATGTTCTCATTAGAATCAAGTTTAGTGTCCATATCGATAAAATGTGACCTGTACCATGTGCGAACTTTTGGTATTCTTAATTTAAAAGAAAATGAACTTTATATATATGTACAATTGTACACTAGCGATGTATATTGACTTGTCATTCAATACTAGCTGTTAAATGCTCATTCCATTCCGAGTCCATAATTTGACATTATATATCATAATGGTGAAAACTCGGAATAATACAATATATTATTTTATAGGAGAGGCAAGGAGAATCAAACGATGTAACGGAAGGGTTTTTGCTCATCAGGATGAACCAGATGTATCTCGCCTTTGGCTTCCTAATTGCAACTCCCCTGGTCTAGCAATGGCACGCGCTTTTGGTGATTTCTGTCTAAAGGATTTCGGGTTAATCTGTGTGCCTGAAGTCACCTATAGACAAATCAGTAAGAAGGATGAATTCATTATCCTTGCTACAGATGGGGTAAATGAAAACATTGGTGTTTATGTTAATTATTATGTGCTTTTCAATAGGTTATTTCAATATATGGAAACTCAAAATATGCACTACTTGATTTTCGCAAGTGAATTACTTGAACCCATATTGCTCTAATATGCACTCTATGCCTATAGGTGTGGGATGTCTTGACCAATCAGGAAGTCATGGATGTAGTAGCTTCATGTTCTGAGCGTTCGTCTGCAGCTCGTTCTATTGTTGATTTAGCAAATCAGGCATGGAGGTTTAAGTATCCAACGTCCAAAACTGATGATTGTGCAACGATATGTCTTTTTCTCGACGTAGAGGACAATGGTACTGGCTTATCAGTGTCTTCTGTTGCTAGCAAGGGAACTGGATCAAGTCAAAGGGCACAAGCCCAGTCAAGGAAGCCCAAGCTCCATAACAGAAGTGTAATACCTGAAGATGTAGATGATGGAAGTGAATCAAATATAAGTGGAGATGAAAGATCCTTGGAGAGCTTCACGAGGTTGAACACACTACTGGCACTACCAAAGTTCGGTGACACAAGTCCAAAAATGAAATGAAGCTTATTGCATTTGCAATACTAATACTAACACCATCAATCGATGTTTTCGAGAGGAAAGCATGTTGATTTTATTAGCACATTTTCTGATATCCCAACGTAATTTGTCATTTACTCAAAGGATGAGTAGGGCTGCTACATTTCTATCCTAACTCTTATGTGGGAACATTTTCTGATATCTTCGTTTGATCATCCATATTTAGGTAGGTTTCCACATTTCAACACATTATGTGGTCACCTATTGTCGGTGTTACGAAACCACCAACAAGTAAATTTCTAAGAATGCATGTTGGGATTGGATGGTGAGACAAAGAGACATAAGGTTTATCTTGGTTCAATAAATAATTGGGACAAACAATACCTACGCCCGATCTGTGGTCGAGGAAGAACAAGCATCTTTGTACTTGAATCATATAGTATTCCTTATCTCCTACTTGCTATGGGGTATACAAGCTTGGTCAAGAGAGGGTGGTGATCCTAGGTCTCTATGAGTATGAGAGCAAGGGTGTGTGTGTGTGTGTGTAGTCATGGACGACTAGTGATGAATTTCGATGTCCTCTCCGGTGATGCCACGTGGCTGAGGACGTCGGGGATTCTTACGTCCGGGGCCCTCATCACACCCTAGTTTTGTTAGCTTAATGATGGCCTGGGCGCAGTGTGCCCTATGGTTTCTTGCAGACGGTGCGGTATCGTATTCATTTTGTGTTTGCCACACTAGCACGCCTTGACGGTACTCCCTCCATTTTGTGAAGGCAAACCCGGGCAATTTTTGAGTCATAGACGAGGCCCCGGTACTTCATACCTCGGGAGATTATGCCTCTTCCCAACCCATATTGCTCTAAACAATGTCTTGACCAATCTTAGGCAATCATGTATCCTTGCATTAATGCACCACACGACGTGTGGGGAAGCTGGATCAAATCAAAGGGCACAAGCGTCAAGGAAGCCCAAGCTCCATCGAAGGCGAAGATGTAGGTCGAATTCATGTCGGGTGAATCCCTTCGAGGTTGTCCGACGAGGCAAAAATGAAATGAAGTTGACATCTAATACTAACACCATCAATCGATGTTTTTCCATACTTCATCGGGAGCAAAGGATGAGTAGGGCTGCTACATTTCTATCGGGTTCCGTTTGATCATCGGATCACATTATGTGGGCACCCGGGCTTTGATCCCTTGTTTATCTTGGTTCTGCTTGGCTATGGCCCACGATCCTTCCTTGGGCTTCTTCGTAACCTGACTAGCTTTTTCTCGGGTAACCATAATTCAGGTACGTTGCCCCCGAGCATCTGGAAGGGTAGCCCCAGGTCCTAGGAAGGAGTTTTAAACTCCGACGTAGGCTTGAAATGTTGGCCCTAGAGGGTTTTTATCATGTTCGATCGGAGAACCTCCCGCGCGGGCTCAAGTTTTGTCATGACGTGGGTTGCGTGGGCATCACTTCATCGGGATTTCGGGTTCGGCCGGATCCGCGAGTAGGGGATCCCTTGTTTATCTTGGATGGCATTATGGTTTCGCCTAGGGGCGTTGCTAGGAAGGAGTTTTAAACTCCGGCGTAGGCTTGCAATGACTCTTTGATTCAGTTTTGTCATGGCGTCGCGGTTTTTTGGCATTATGGTTGTGATGGGTTAAATCTCGATCCGCGTCATGGTGGGACCTATGAAAGGAGCAAATGCTTGGCTGGCGTCCATGCTGTGGTGGGGATAAACCCCTATCCCCTCATGGCCCATCTTGGGCTGAGCCGTCCAGGCCGGCCCAAGCCGCAAGACTGAATCCCCTCGGCGTCCTCGAGTCGGTGGCCATCGGAGATCACGGTGTAGACGTGGGCATCAAGATAGTTACCTTGTATAAGCTCTATTGTAATCAATACAAACTTCCCAATTGTAACCGATCAGGATAGATCTTGTCGGCTCGGATCTGAACTGTAACCCTGCTCCCCAGACTATATAAGGCGAGCAGGGACCCCCTCTAGAACTTACTTCATTATTCCACCAAGAAATACAAACTATAAGCATGATGTAGGTTTTACGCCCTCACGGCGGCCGAACCTGGGTAAAATCTCTTGTGTTTTGCCCTTTTCGTCTTGCTTAACATCCTGTTAGTCGTCTAGCGCACCTCCACCGATCAATCTACTAGCCTGGGTACACCCCCGCTAGGCTATCGTCGATATCCCGTCGACAGCTGGCGCGCCAGGTAGGGGGTGTGCACAAAGACTCCATGGCTAACAAGATGGTGAGCTTCCCTGAATCAATGGCGGTCGACCCGGCGGAGGACATCCAGTTCGGGACGATCGTATGGAACAACGGCGCCATCCTCGGTGTCAACAACTCCACGTTAGCTCAGATCCAATTTGCGCCGGCGCCCGCTTCAACAACGACTACGGCACTGGCTTCATCACTGGAGGCGGGGCCGCTCGGACTCCTGATCCGGCTCACTCACCCCTTCGTACCATACCAGCGGCGCTTCGTCCACAACTTTGACGACTTGCTTGGTGGCATCGACCGGATTACTTTGGGCGTGGGTGATTTCCCTTCTTTAGTCGACTCGACTAGATCGCTTCCTGTCAACAGGGACAACATTGACACGAGCAACATCGACCCGGCATGTCCTCGAGCAGTATCAGATCTGGTCGGGAGTCGCCAGCCTCTCGACAAGGATCTGGTCATCACCTCTACGCTCGAGGGGCATGTCGTCCGCGTCCGACCATCTCCGGCTGCTCGAGCGCAGGCGGCCGGCCCCTGGGACTGGTCAGAGGGCCGACCGGGGCCCTATGACTTCGTCAATGTCCCAACGTACCGAGAAGGCGGCTCAAGCCCGACGAACCCCAAGATCTGCATGGC
>JADLZK010002989.1:0-51734 GCA_015847255.1 Hyparrhenia diplandra
TATTATAATTTATAATAATCGGACATCGAGAAAGAACACCTCGTGCTACAGCCATAGTTCAAAATCGTTGCCTCCGATCCCCAACAGAGCTCGCATTCCGGCAGCGCAATCGCCACACAGGGCTGACAACCGCCTCAAGAGCCGGGCGGTAGTTCAGCCACTGGACAGTTGTATTGTACCCCAGGGATGGAAAGCAAGAACTCTGCGTTTAGCACACCGCAGAGCAAGAACTAGAGGCCCCGCCCAACTCAAATTTCATGTTTCATCAAACTTACCAACAGCTGCAACAGACCAGATCTAAGAAAAGGGACAGATAACTGTACCCTAATCAAGTTCTGAAGCAAAAGAGCACAGATTCTTTTTCAATGTCTTAAGTTTCTCGCAATTTGAAATGTCCTGCTACCCAAGTTTATTGCAGCAACATTGAGATATGATTCACAATATGCCGTAACATTCAGATAAGATCGGCAAAATGCCGCAACATTCAGATATCCACGTTCTTCGGGGCAACATTGAGGTCTCCAGCCAACAGAATGCCAACACACGAAAAACTAAAATACATGCCGCGTAAGGAAGGTAGTATACTGGGAAACCCTATGCTTCCAGACAACAATATGGGAAAGAACATACGATCTCTCATTTAATCTCACCTGTCAGTTATCAGACTTGCTGCATAAGAGAGGGAAAAAGCACTTGGGAGGACTCGGACAGAGTTCATCAACCGGATAGCCATAGGATTTTATATTTTTATTTAGCAGAATATATATCATATTCCCAGACAAATAACTGTATCAAATTGTGATGCAAAGACACGAATGATAGGACTATGGAAGTAGAGAACACCCAATTCTTACACCTCCAGTCCTCCACCAAAAGCATCCTATTCTTACACCTCCATACAAGCTCACTGCAACACTAAACCAAGGAACAAAGAGTTAGGTCGGGTTTTTGGCTCCTAACAACAACCAACATCCCTCTACCTCCAGCGAGGTTAACCCAGATGGCTGCTCACAACCACTGCCAACCCTCGACACTAACCCTCTGCCACCTTCCTTTGCCGGCACCGCCCGCTAGACACCATCACCACCATTGGGCCAGCTGCCACCATAGCTTTCTCTCAATAGCCCTGCACTCCTCCACAAAATACCAACCACCCCTTCTCCCTGTTCCTTCTGGCCAAGTTGGAGATTTGTAGCATGCTCAGAGAAATCCATTCAGGTCAAACATCCCAGACTCGAACAACGAACAGCAACACAACTAACATTCAGGTGACCTGAATCACCTTTATAAGCATTCAGGTCTAGAAGAGAAGAACAGCAACACTACTGTCCATTCAAGTCACCTGATCACTAGATAAGCATCCTAGTCTAGAACATAGAACAGCTACATGACTTTCAATTTGGAGCTCATTTTTAGATGAAGGATATAAAACCCGGTCTCTAATGTCAGCTTATATTATGAATAAGAACAAGCTCATTACAACAAGAGCCCAATCAAGTGATAAAAACAGCCCTAGTAGCTTAATATTGGCCATTATATCAGTGTAAGGCAACTAGACCGATATCTCACAGTATATATTGAGTGCCAATAAACATGGGTAAAAACGCCAATCACGACTCCATTTGTCCAAACAACCTAAACATATCATCATTTCCAAGAGTGTTGTTCTTTTTATCTGAAGACAAGTAAGGCAAAGGAAGCAGATTCCACCAGCAGGTCTCAAATTACGATCCAAGATCTAAAACATCCGCACTACAACATAAACCAGAAACACAAGGCAGGCAGAGGAAGAAGGAGACCACCGGATGGATGGATGGATGGATGGATGGATAGGAGGACGCGCGCGATCGATCCAAATCCATCAGTCGTCGCGCTTCTTGAGCTTCTCGACGCGCTGCTGCGTCTGCTCGAGCCTGACGACGAGCTGGGTGACGGAGAAGAGGATCCAGTAGAGGAGCAGCGCGGCGGCGATGAGGAGCGCGTTCCGCTGCGACTTCATGATGGACTTCTGGTGGCGGAGGTGCTCGGACGGGGTGCAGGCGTGCTCGTCGTCGCAGGTGGGGCGGGTCTCGTACTTCCAATAGATGTCCATGAGCAGGAAGAGGCAGAAGGGCACCACCGACATCATGGGCTTGAGCGCGCTCCGCACCACGGAGATCATGCCCCGGCGAAGGCCGTCGAGGCCCGGCAGCGTCAGCAGCAGCAGCATGATCGCCTCTGCACCCGCCGCGTACCCCAGCACCACCCACTCCAGCGCCATGGCCGACGACGAATCGAATCGAGCCCCTGGGTTTCGATCTGGGTCGGGAGGATGAGTGAGGGTTTGGGGTAGATTTGATTTGGGGATCGGATGCGCGTGCGATGTGAGGAAGGGATTTTCGGCTTGCGGCTTTAGCGACGGGAGCGGAGAGGAGGGCGGTGGATCGCTGAGGCGTTGCGTGGATTGGGTCTATGGACCCGAGTCTGCGGATGGGAGGGGAGGATGGGCGGGCGAGGCGCTTGTGGACGCGGCGTAGGCAGTTTGGTTGGGTGGTACACGGTCGACACGTTCGAGGAACGCGGTGGCTGAGTCATGGGTGTACGGGAACGGCCGGATGCGCAGCTGGGCACGCCAAAATTGGTGCCGACCACGACCAGTGAGATCCTCGTGGACGGGTCGGATCTCCGGTGAGAGCTCGTGCTCTCACGACGCGTGGAGGTTCCCGTTGAACAATCTGAATTCAGATAGAAAATGAAGTTTTGTTGTTCCTTTCGTATTCGTTCGAACTTCGAGAATATGATAGCTCGTGGAGATGAGCAAGCGAAGCAAAGAAAAAGGGAGGGGTTTCTTCGCTGCTAAGGTTCGGATCGAGACACTACCGTACCAGCTTGTATAGGTAGTTTTCCATCGATACTATAGCAGTGGCGGAGCATGATTCCAAAATTGGGTATTCCTACTTCCACATCAATAAAAAATAAGTTATTTTTTACAAGTAAAAATACTATAAAATATGGTGAAGCCAAAACGAGAGGTTGCTTTACAATGTTTTAGGCTACAATGAGTGAAAATACTACTCCCTCCGTTTTTAAATTGTAGTTAACTTTGAAACTTTTCTAGATCCATTCCTTTTTACTATGTATACAGGCGCAGTGTATAATTAGGTGTTAATCAATATATACAGAAAAGCGAGTGAACTACAATTTGGAAGTGAGAGTACAAAATATGACTTTGTTCATATACATATATAAGTACATACATATATATGTTAAAGCATATCAAAAGACTTTTTTTTTTTTTTTTTTTTGACATGAAACATATCAAACGAGTTGGGTATTCACGGGACTACGGGGAATACCCTCTGTATCCGTATAGGAAAGGAAACTTCTTGTTGGTTGATGGTGTGAAAAATTGAGGCAAGTATTTTGCCTGAATTTACAGTTCAGATTTTTTTTTTTTTATAACATACGGTTCAGATAAAAAAATGAACTTCCATAAAAATTGAGCGAAGAAAAGTAGAGTTTCGGGGAAAAAAAGAAATTTCAAATATTTAAGGGATGTGGCGCACGAAGCAGGCCTTTAATGGGTCTCTCGCAGTTGCATATGAAGGCCTTCCAAAGAAACACCATCGTACTTGATCCGGGCCACCTATCCACTGTCCCAAGAAGTTTTGCTAGGCTGTCCATTTCTCAAATAAAAGAAAAATACCCATTGTCAGTATGGACGCTGGGATCTCTTGGCAAACTGCAACAAGCACCGGAACTGGGAAGTGGGGACTGGGAGTGCAAGCTTTTAGCCTGTCCCGGCGAGGCGGTGAAGCACGTCGCTGGTGCTCCTTCTTTTGACCATTTATACGGAACGCAAAAGGAGCCCAGAATGATAGTAGCAGCAACGACAGTGGACAGGCAAAGCAAAGGCGGCGTCCGAGCAAAAGCCAGCCACTGCCCCGTTGATCCAATCATAGCTAACCGCCGCACTAAATCTTGCAACCAGCCTTTATCTGCAGCATTTCAAAGTAGCAGCTAGGTCGAGCTCACTCTGCACTCCTGCAGACAGAGACCGGAACGATGAAGGACTACAATGATCTTCAGGAAATCGTACTTCACAATTCAGACAAGGTCCACCGGCAGACCGCTCTTCTGATTCTGAAGGGGGCGATTCAGGTAGATGGAGCTACTACTGTCGCCATGAGACTGCTGATGATGGCGAGTACTCACCATTACCTCGAAATTTCAACAGAAGTGATAGAGAAATACGTAGTAGTACTATGTAACTTAACTATGATGACATATGGTGGAGTTAACACTAACCTTTTACCAAAGTAGCATCAAGGTAGCCTAGTAATTAGTGAAAGAGGTCCAATGCTGCTGCTGCTAGTTAAAGCTTTCAAAAAGCAATCAACACGCTGCTATCGTTTTGCGGAGGCCACAGAGATATCCCTTCATTTCAAAACTCTAATCACGCAAAAGCTGAATCATTTGAATCCACTCTCAGATATACTAAAATTCAGCTGGACAAAAAAGTGAGTCCACATCAAACAAAAGCTACAGAGAAGAACAAAGCTTCGAGCAAAGATAAAGGCAGGCAAAACTAAAGCTCTTTTCATCACTCGTGATGAGCCTCCTGTCACATAGTGACTTTGAACACAGCATGGGTGATGAGCTGCTGAGACCAGGATCAGTATTATCCTTGCCCTCGAAATCAAATTATTGGCACTACTGGATCATGTAAACAAGTGCACGTAGTATGCTTTCTCTATCCACTTAAATCAATTTGAGATTTCTTAGTTCTAATTACATGCGCCAGTTATATATGGATGTTTTCAGACTCTGCTCCTTGGGGTAGTCGCAGTGCATAGTTTCCAGTATCGGAATGTTTTCAGACTCATCTTGCCAAATTTCTTGATAGCCAAAGAAGAAGCAAATTCTGATATGTAACGATGTTTGCAGGAGTACAATGGCATTACACCACACGAAAGTTGTAGTGACAATCTATGTATACAGGATTCAGCATAGTTTGCATGCATACAGCGTAAGAAATTTACAGTTACAAGTCGATCTTGGGAGCGAGACACAGTTAAGCTGCACAAGAACACCATTTTACCTTGAGCACAAGAGGGAAAACTGAAGTGCACAACACTCAAGCCCGATGATAAAACACACCATTTCCAGTCTTCAACATCACGGTACGGTGTAACAATACCTATATGGCTATATAGCAAGTGAGACATGAGCCAAGGAAGCGAAGAAACCGGCGGCGACCACGTGGACTAGATCAAATCCATGCCGGCCGGCGCTGCTGCTGAAACCTCCGCCGCCGTTGGCCCAGAAGCGCGCGTAACACTTGCCGAGGTAGACCTCGCCGGCCGTGGCGTAACCGCACCCGGCCTTGAGCTGTGCGGCCGCGGCCGAGACGCAGTCAGAGCAGGGCTTGGCGCCGAGGTCTCCCCACGCACTGCGACATGGCCTGCACGGCGCCGGACCCTCCGGCGCGGTACCCTCCGCCCGCCGGCGCCGCGGCGGCCACGAGCGCGCCGAGCGCCGAGTCCCTCATGGCCACCCCGCCGGCATCCCCGGGCGTGCCGCCGCACTTCTTGAACAGCACCGCTGTGTCCTGCTTCCCCAGGAACGAGTCGTTCCCGTAGCGCACGAAGCAGGCACGCAGCTGGACCGCGCCGCCGACCGCCCAGGCGCAGAGCGAGGGAGAGCCTGGAGATGGCGGAGCGGACGCAGCCGCTGCAGATGGAGGACGGCAGGTCGGAGCGGCACTGGTAGAGGCCGACCAATGACGAGTCGGCCGGCGCGGTGAAGTTGTCGTAGGGGGCGTAGGGCGCGCTGTTGGCGACCGAGGTGAGCACGGAGTCCACCCCCGACGCGTACTGGGAATCGGCGCTGTAGCGGCCCTGTGAGCACCCGCGTACACGAACGCCGAGTAGTCGTCGGCGCAGGTGGCCGCGCGCAGCAGGATCAGCAGCGAGAGGACGGGGAGGAACGTTGCTGCCGTGACGCGCGTGGCCATGTCAATGTGCCCGTCCGACCGCTCGGCTTGTTCTCTCTCTCGTTCAGGCTTACAGTGGCAAGTTTGCGGGAGAATTCGAGAAGGCAGCGACTAGGCGAGCGAATCGAGCTGCTGGGATTAGAATTGAGAGCACAAGAGGTTTTAGCATCAACGCGGGTAGTGGTGATGGTGACTGGTGAGTTGGGTCTTGGGTTTAGTGGGCTGTGGCATCTTAGTCTGAGATGGGTAGAAAGGGCTGGTGCTGCGTGGGCTCTCTGCAGATTAGCTAAACGCGGTATTTTCGTTAAAAGGCCCAGCATCTGACACCTGCAGTTTTTCGTTAAAATTCTGCACAGAATTTTTTATTTCGAAGTTCCATAATTTCTTTTTTTCCCGCAAAACTATACGGCTGTATTTAAAATTTTCAGAAATAACCTCCAGCGGTTATTGGGCGATTTTTTTCTTCTCGTGCACCCAAGGAGGAGCATGTGGCGCATCATGGCTTTTTCACAAGTTGAAGGGGAGACTTAAAATCACCGGTCCAAAGGATGGTTTATTTATGTTCATTGGAATGTGTAAATTAGATTAAAAAAACTATACAATCTAAAATACAGAAAAATATATCTCTATGAGATATACAACATTGTAGTATCATTTTTTTAATTTGAGTTTGCTTGGTTTCTAAACAAATGGCCATGTTTAGAGAGTTCCATGCGGGTAAATTACATCTTTTCAACCTTAATTTCGGGACAATTACTCTAATACCAAAACAAAAGGAAGCCAAACAAGTTCAGCAGTATAGGCCTATCTGCATGCTGAATATTAGCTTCAAGATCTTTACTAAAGTCTTGGCTAGCAGGTTAATGTTGGTAGCAGATAAAGTAGTGAGGCAATTGCAAACTGCTTTCATGTCAGGTAGGAACGTCCTAGAAGGAGTGGTAGTACTCCACGAAACTATCCATGAATTGTATAGGAAGAAAAAAAGCGGGGGGGTAATCTTAAAGTTGGACTTCAAAATGGCCTATGACAAAGATAATTGGAATTTTGTATAGCAGGTGCCTAGGATGAAGGGTTTTCGACAATGTGGTGCAAGTGGATAGAAGAGGTACTGTGTAGAGGAAGTGTGGGGGTTAAAGTGAATGACGAAATAGGCCATAACATTCATACTAGGAAAGGACTTAGGCAGGAGGACCCCCTCTCACCTATCCTTTTCAATCTGATACCAGATATGCTGGCTATCCTAGTGTCGAGAGCAAAGAACTGTGGCCAACTTAGGGGGTTAGTTCCAAATCTAATTGATGATGAGCTATCTATTCGTAGTATTCAGATGACATAGTTTTGTTTATAGAAGATGATTTACAAGAGGCTAAAAACTTAAAAGCGGTCTTTGAAAGCTTTTGAGAAATTGTCAGGGCTTAAAAATTAATTTCCATAAGAGTGAGATATTTTTTTGTTTTGGAGGGGCTAAAAGCCATAGTTTAGATTAGAAGAAGATTTTTGGTTGTCTAGAGGGAAGCCTTCCTTCAAATATTTAGGAATTCCAATGAACTATCGAAAGCTTTCAAAGAAGCAATGGTGCTTGATTGAAGAACGCTTTCGAGAAAAAGTTGAGTAGTTGGAAAGGAAAGCTTCTCTCCTCGGGAGGTAGACTAGTGCTGATAAACTCTGTTTTGTCAAGCTTGCCAATGTTCATGATGTCATTTTTAGCCATTCCTAAAGGGGTAAGGAAAAGGTTGGATTCGATCCCCGGCAATGTGATGAACACAAAAAGGAAGTATAGGGCGGCTAAATGGAGTATCCTATGCCAACTAAGGTGTATGGGGGGATGGGGATTTTAGATTTGGAAACGTAGAATCTTTGCTTACTTAGTAAATGGTTATTCGAACTTTTTAATAAGGAAGGTCTGTGGCAAGACATACTTAAAAGGAAATATGTAGAGGAACAAATGTTTATCTCAGATAGAAAAAACGTCCGGAGATTCGCACTTACAGTGCGGGCTGATGGGGGTTAAAGATTTGTTGCTACGATACAGGAGGTTCAAAGTAAACAATGGTCAACAAGCTAGGTTTTGGGAGGATGTATGGATTGACCAGCGAAAGCCGATGCGAAGGTTTTCTCGAGCTCTATAGGATCGTAAGGAAGGAAGAGAGGGGTATCTGCGATCTTAATGTTTTAAACTCAATACCGCTGAATATCTCTTTTTAGGCGTGGTTTAGCCCGCGGAAAAACTAAATGAGTGGCTAAAGCTAGTCTCGTTAGTTTCACTGTCATCCTAAATAATGACAAAGATACATTCATATGGAAATTAAAAGAGAATGGAGTCTTCTCGCTAGCAGATCATTATATAGAGAGTTAAGCAAAATTACCTTTGAAAATTAAGATCTTTCTATGGTACTTAAGGAAAGGGGTGATTTTAACACAAGATAATTTGATTAAGAGAAGATGGAAAGGAGATACTAGGTGTAGCTTCTGTGGGTTAGAGGAAAATATCCAACATCTATTCTTTGATTGTCGAATAGCTAGATCGATTTGGAATATTTTGTCTATAACATTTAAATTTCCACCACCAAAAAGCATTACTCACATGTTTGGATCCTGGATAAGGAGATTTTCTCCTGATCTAAGAAATCAAATTATAGTTGGGATTGCAACCATATGTTGGACACTGTGGTTGAATAGAAATGATGTTGCATTTCAAAATCGAGCTACTAACTCTTGTGTGCAGTGCTGTTGGGGGGGACTTTTTGGATCGGGCAATGGTCCACACTATCTAAAGAGGAAGAGGGAAGAAATTTGAAGGAGGGCTGCAAACTTATAGAAGGCTTGGTATTTGCAATTTTTTGGATCAAGGCGGTGGATGAACCAAAAACGGATACAACCGTAGAGATCCCTATGTGAATCCTTGTTGTTGTTGGCCGCCGGGTCGGGTATTTTTGTTTTAAGGTGATGGTGACACTTTGTTTAGTGTCGTCACTGTTACTTGCTGGTGCTCTGTTTGGTGCCATGTCGGTTACCTGCTAGAGCATGGTATGTGTATCTGAATGTGGATGGATGTTTGATTAGAGTGGTTTTGGTTTAGACATTGGCTGCTGGGTGTTCGGTTAGTCTAAGTATGGCTGGTTTAGTATGTCTCTTTGGTTATTTGGCTTGTCGGTTTTGCTTGCCCGGTTTAGTTGTGCCTCTGTGGTGAGTCTTTTTCATTTTGTTGTAACCGCTTTATGGACTGTTTGGGCTATGCCCCTTATTGTGACTTTGAGCTGTAATCATCCATGGAGTGGATGTGAAGGCTGGAATGAAGGTTCTTTTTCTAAAAAACATTATATCCTTTTTTTCCACTTCTAACTGATCGAAATAAAAAAATCAATTTTACGGATCTCTGAAGAAAGAGACATGATTATTTGAGCTATGTTCCTTTACCGGCATGGTCTTTATATAAGCTCGTATGAGAAAAGATACTACCTCCAATTGGAAATAGATAGTGTTCCAAACACGGGGTTCAATTAGTTCATGCCAGAGAGGGTATGAGTTTATAAAATGACATAAATCGACCGTTGAGAGGACCAAAGAGCTCTAGAATTTTTTTAATGTCATCTATATATCATGTGACTATCATATGTCTGAATTTTTATTACTCTTTAGACAATTGTAACTTCATCATGGTTTGACTTAAAAATTATTTCTAGTAACTCCTGTTTTTTCTCTTAAGCTTCAACAGGGGAGATATCCTCACTTGAATATGTTGTGTTGCCTTTCAGCCTCAACTGTCTCCTCGCACCACAATCCGTAATGGCATATCACCCCTTTCACATGATATTTATATGGATTGTGTCCTATAAATGCCCCTTAACTTGTCCCTCAAGGCCCCAAGTCTGTATCGTAGGGTGCTTGATTTTAATTTACTTAAGGTCAATTTTGAGGAACCTATGGTGATTCTTTTTAGTGTCAAGACATGTGTAGTTCCAGTTTCTCGTTCATCATAGGGTCGTTTTGCTAAAAAAGTAAAATAGCAAACGAGAACTAAACACGCTCTTAGGCGTTGACCGGGGATCCGATGGACATGAAAAGCAGGCGACGTGGTCGCTTTAGGGAACACATTAGTGAGTATAGGAATAAGGGAGATGATAGATACGCTATAAAAAAAAAAAAGTTTCCACACCCACGCTATGTTGATTTTGATCTGCAGTGGGCGGTGGGCCGGTATTTGATTTAATTTTACTTGGGTGTTAAGTATGTTCCATAACATAGTACTGCTCGTCAACAAGGAGCTTTGTGCTTTCGGCAAATCAGGTATTCAGGTGGGTCGACATGAGTCTTGGATTGTTTTTTTTTCACCTTTGTTTTATTTTTTGTCAGGAATGGTCAGCTGCATCGAGGGAAGCGAATCTACCAGCCACGGTGATTAAACTAGTGCGCTGTGTAGAAGCCCCCCTCTTTGTGACATGATTAGGATTCAGGAGCTGATATTGCCTTGATGCACGGGTTCAGCCAGCTAATAGCCTAATACTACCAAATGCAATCAGCAGTTAACAGCGCAGCATCACAGATGATTATGAACCAGCAGATGCCACTTGAGGAAGAGACTGAACTGTGAAGATCTGTCTACAGTACATGCGTAGCACTGCATCGAACAGAATGGGTTTTCATTCATAAGACAGAGACAGCCGACAGGCATCACGGAGCTAGTGACAGGAAACGCCAAGCATTAATCCCACTGCATGTGAACATGTACTACAGCAGATTACAGAACAATCGTACTCAATCACAAGACAGAAACAAACAGAAGTCATCCACTGTCCTATCTACAGATTCTGTTCACACCACCCTTTTTATAACCTGATCTGAACGAGTGTTCACACCACCCGTTCACACTCGTTCACACAGCTAATACATGTTGCTTTTAAAAAAGAGAGAGACCAGAGTCGTCGTCCTAATCTTAATCGGATTTGCTTGTACCTATAAGCAGCAATGCAAGATATGATAACGCAGATGGCACGGTCCTCTGGGTTCAGTTCTCCCTGATCACGCTTAGTCTCTCCTTGTCAGCAGGTTTCCAGTTGGGCGCGAGCCTGTGGAACAGCGTCCCATCGTAGACGCTTCTTGCGACGTCCTTGTGGAGGAGGCCGTTCTGGTCCTTGCCGAGGCTGTACAGGATCTTCCACTCCGCTTCTGCGCCAGCCCTTTTGATTTGTAGATGAAAGAAAACCGAGAAGTGAGAACTGACGCTGTAGGAACAGTGCTAAACATCGTTAGTTTTGGGCTGGGAAATTAATTACCATCCGCTGTAGTCCCCGGGCTGTCTGTTTGCTTGGAGCAGCTGGTCGATCTCGTCCGATGTCAGGGCGTCAGGGACAGTCTTGGCATGATTGGCGAATATCTCTTCGAACTTCGCATGAACAAACCTGCAAAGTTTCACTGTCAGCGAAGGATGATCGATGCATCCATCATCTATTGTTCTTGCTCAGCAGTGGAATCAGAGATGGTCGTCAGTGGATGAATCGATGACCCACCTTCCTTCGGTGTCATATGAACCTGAATCGCTTCCATGTTTCCCTTTTTGGATGTCCTCTATGTAGATGTCCAACTTCGATGACGTTGCGTTTTGCTGCATGTACGTGTGCTCGAGGACTTAACACCGATTTTTATATCTTTTATTACTCACAATAACGAATTAATAAATGTATAAAACAAGACTCCATAAGACAGACTGGTGTCTCCATAATCAAGTCAGCAAATCTTGTGTAATTGTCAGCTAACCATCCCAGCAAACAACAGGCCTGTGCTGTCACAATCTGCAACAGGAATTATCCAAAAATACCTTTCCTAAGAAGGATTACCCAAGAATCTTGAGACGTTTGGTTGTTTGACCCGCATGTTATTAGACTCACTCCATGGTTGCTTGCGTGATACTACTACTATCGTGTCTGTAATTTTCATGGAGCCTCTACGTGATCTACAAGTTTCTTTATCAGTGAAGCAAGACTTTTGTGCAAGTCAACAGCTAAACTATTATTGACTTGATTAATTTTCCTGAGCTGTGCACATATACAGAAATAAGGAGGGCAAGATTGGGGTCTTACAGGTCTGCACTTGCCACCAAGGGCGCCATTGATGAAGGCAGCGCTGACGCCGGACAAGCCGAATCCAAACCCGAGAGCCCGAAACGCTGCCGATGCAACGACCGAACGAACAAGGCCAGACGAATTTTATTATTATTACAGGCGAACCATGAACGAGGCCGAAGTACCAAATGGGGAAACGAGGAGGAGACAAGACAATACAAGGAGCTCACCGCCGTACGTCTCCTCGAAGGTGACGACGCCGTCGCCGTTGCGGTCGAAGAAGGACGCGTGCTTGGACAACGCCGTCGCGCCGGGTCCTTGCGGGTCGCCGAACGCCGCCGCACGTCCCGCTTCACAGAACCAGGAACCGCACAAACGAATTCAGCAAGCAGACTCGGGGGGAGAAGAAAGTGAGTAGAACGGCGGAAATCGAGGCGGAGTGACTAACCGAACAGAACGGCGAAGAGAAGCAGCGAAGGCACCGCCGCCGCCGCCCCTCGGGACGCCCGTCGTAGCGGAGCCCTGCCCATCCCTATTCTCCGGCGATTCCCCCTTGACTGGACCGGACCCTGTCGCGCGCGCGCTCAAGCTAACTGCCTGCTCTCCCCGTTCCTTCCTTCTCTTTGGCTGGTTGCGTGCTTGCTCCGCTCGACGGTCGTGGCGTCGTGGGGGTGGTTCTTGTGCGGCTGGCCGTGTACCCCCACGCCCCTCCGGCCCCTAAAATACAGGTGGACTGGCCGCAGGCCCGCAGCCCACAGGATAACTGAGCACTAAACCCGCACGCCGAAGTGTGGCGTGCGCTCGCGCCCCAGCCGCGACCGCGAAGCGGCTCGATCGACGACGCCACGCCACTGTTCAACTATATGTGCTACTAAGATATTATTCAGCCATTTTTAGACCGCGGAGAATGGGTGATTTTGGATATGGATTCAAATCCCTAAAATTTCTTCGGTGAAACTGAGAACAAGAAAGCGACTAGTAGATGGCAATGCGTGCGAAAAAGGCTTACCCTGCAATGCTTACCAAACGGGACAGATAATACTTGTTGGAGCAAATGGCAGACGTTTACCGTGCGTCTTCGATATATATACTAGTACCTATCAAATGGGACAGATAATAGTTACATGAGCAAATGTAGGATGTAATGTAACAATATACTTTTTCTCGAATATGCGCATCATTTTCATCAAGAATGAAGCACGTAAAATATAAGGTTTTGCCGGCACAGCCGGCAGCATAATTTGGAGCTACATGATTGCGAACAAAAATAACAGCACAGCAGAAACTTATGTCTATTTCCTTGCTTGTTTTGCAAGTCTGGCGGTACCCGCATGGATCCATCGGTTGCTTGCTTACGTCTTGGTGAGCTGGTCAGACGATTGTTGCCGAAGCGTCGTAGAAACACCTGGTGTTTTTCTTTTCCAAACCTGACAAGAGACTAAGGCAAAGAGAGTGTCAAGGATCGTTAAGGCCAAGTTTCGTCTCTGCTCGACAGGTGAGTCTTGCAGTAAAGCTTCAGTGTGACTAGTTAACATACTCCAGACAACATGACGAGGTGAGTCTTGCAATAAAGCTTCAATGTGACTAAAAATCTTCAGTGTGACTAGTTAACATACTCCAAACAAGATGACGAGGCACGAGGGTGTCATGCCGTTGCCTCCGGTTCCGGCGACATCGAGAGCAAGTTCGTTCGGTCGACGCTATCCTGTCTGGGTTATATTTATACGTATATATAGTTTGGTTTTCATTCAAGATGGCCGGTGCTTTCTTTAATCTTTAATAAGCGACCGCCCTTCTAACAACAAAAAAAAATCTCTAATAAGCGATCATACGAACGTGGATTTCAATTTCATGAAAATTCCCTTTCACACGATGATAGAACGACCCTGAACGGGCAGAGGCTGCGTGGCTACAGTACGTGCACAAAACAGAAACCCTCGTGCCGTTGAGAACGGTGGAGAGGCGGTGGCAAGTTGCTGGCGAAAGCAGGCGTTGATCCTGCCTGCGTGTAGTATGTACTCAAACAATGAGTACATACAGACGGCCACGGCGGCCTAACCAGTTGTCTTTCAAGTTTTTCAAAGGCATTATCTGGGCTGCAGCAGCTGCTAAGCTAGGCTATAAATGACAGGTTGGAAATGGTAGAAAAATCAAGTTTTAGGAGGATAACTGGTTAGGTCCCTCTAGTCTAGGTATACAATACTGTACAATTGCAGAGTTATGGGATGGGGTAAACTTGAAGTGTACCTTTAGAAGAGGGGTAAACCAGAGGCTGATGGATATGTGGGATGAGGTAGCACAATTAGCTAGTACCATAACTTTTTCTGGTGAGGAAGATTACATGATTTGGCAGTTTGAAACTTCTGGCATATATTCTTCTCAATCCCTTTATAAGATTGTCAATCAAAGAGGCATTTTACCCACACATGTACCGGCTCTCTGGAAAATAATAGTACCACCTAGAGTACATTTTTTCTTGTGGTTACTAGCTAAAGGTAGAAACTTAACTAGAGATAATGTGAATAAAAGGAAAAAGCTGGATGATTTATCTTGTCTATTTTGTGCAGAACCTGAGACATGACAACAATTGTTTTTTATTGTTGTGTAGCTAAACAATTGTGGTTAGCAATGACAGAGGTCTTGGATAGACCGGTTGGCCAAGATTTCCTGTCAATAGGACAGATGTGGCTTAGCAATAAAAAGTTTCTTATTCTTAATATATTTTGTGCTGGAGCTTTATGGGGATTGTGGAAACTAAGAAATTTTATTTGTTTTCAGAAAGGACCTTGGCTAGATGTGAGGAATCTATTATTCAGTATTGCAGCAATGCTTCAGTCTTGGTTGATCCTATGCCCAGTGGAGAGGCAGCAGGAGTTTGGAGAAAAACTGACCAAGTTGAAGATGATAGCTTCGAGACAAACAAGAATCTGTGGCTGAACAAGATAGAAGACAAGTGGGATAGATTTATGTTTGTGAATGCATTGGACTGGGAAAACAGCGAGCTGCCGCTGGAGATCGCCGCCGGAGATCAAGACAAGGCTGTCAGGTGATACTTGGTGAAGGAAGGGAGGAGCTGGATGAGTCTGCTGCCAAGCCAAGTCAATGAAGCCTGAAGAACTTGCTGTCTGAATGGAGGCGTTGCAGTCAGTGGCGAAGCCACATTCATCTTCCCTGGTGCACGGGCACGCGGGCACCGGGGTAAAAAAAAATTTTCCATTCAATGAACTTAATCACCATGTCTTTTACTAAAATTGTGTAAGTTACTTAAGTGGTGCACCAGGGTTCATTTGCTTGTGGCTTCGCCACTGGTTGCAGTCTGTCTCACAAGCAGTTTTTTTTTTTTTTTTGCTATCTGTTACTTCCTGTAGCTGTCATTTTATTTTCGAGTTTGCTGTGAGCTGTAATAACTAACGGGTGTAACCCACCTATGCGCTGTAAACTGAATTGTGTCCTTGCTGATCAATGCAATGGCAGGGGCTTGGCCCTTTAACTCAAAAAAAACCGGCTGTCTTTTCGCCAGAAATTTTGGATCTGACGCAAGTTCTCAAACTGTCACAATCCAGGAATTTTGTGGTGGATTGACTGGATTCGTAGGGAGCTGGGCAGGAGGCAGGGCTCTCTCTCTCTCGCTCAGGGAAATTGATACATGCCCCTCGGTACAAGTAGAACCGACGGGTTAAAAAAACACACATGATTTTTGGGCCATCGGTTTCTTGTGTGCTCCGCCCGTTTCTTCTTTCCGTTGATGTCTGGGGCCCACATGTCGGCCATTTATCACTTTGAACTATGGGTTGTATTTGAATCGTGGCAATGGCCTTATAGCATCTTTATCTATGGATTTTACGATTGGTTTGTTTGTTTCATCCTGTGGTGTCATATTTTTTTTCTTTCTTGCAATCCCGTAGAAGATTTCTTTTTATTTTTTTGTTTTATGCAATTTTGTTATGCTTGTTTCATGCACTGTCTGTAGAATAGTTTTTGGTATATGCAATCCATAGATTATTTTTGTTTTCTTAACAGAATTTGTGTAATTGTTTTTTTTTTTTTTAGGGAATCACGAGTGGGGAGCTCCCCTACTGAGCTGAATTTGTGTAATTCTCTGTAGACAATTTAGGCTTTAGATTTCTTCTGCTTCTTAATTGACATTTTTTATATTATTATTTGATTGTAAGTGCTTTTTTTTTTTTTTTTTTTTTTTTTTTGTAGTTTTGGCTTCATGAAGTTGCACGTAGGTGTGATTTCAAGTCCTGTTTCACTCGAATTTTGTATGTAGTATTTGTTTTTAGTGATATGTCCTTTTGTATTACTCATGTGACCATACGGCCTAAATGATTCAGTTTTTGGTTTTGCTATCATTTGTGTGATTTGCATCCTCAAATTGCTTGGGTAAACAAAGAGGACCTATTACTCGACTTCCAAATTAATAGACAGATCTAAAAAAAAAACGATGCCTTCCATTGACTGAACTTTTTTTTTTAGATTGACAGAAGCTCATTATTAATACATACATGGCACTCGGTAGAACCGACGGGTTAAAATAAATAACAGTTGCCTGCCATTGACTCCATCGCTTTCATTCTTACAGAGCTAACCATTCAAACATGAAAAATGTCGTTGCTTGCATTACATTTCAGAAACATAAATGAATCAGGCCTTGCTCCCCTGATGCGCCGCCGCGATCTGGTAAAAGAGGCTTCCATCGTACACGGCCCTCACGGTGTCCTTTGGCAGGCTTCCGTTCTGGTTGGCGACACTGTACAGCTGCGTCCACTCTGCCTTGGCTGCCAACCTGTGATTTATGCAGGGTGCAAGGCCAAGAATCATCAGAGACGGTGTCAACGTACGTGCACTGTTTGATGCATATCCCAATTTTTCCATCAGATAAAAAAAAATCCAGACTAGGATTTACCATCCTGAGATGTCATTCTTCTCCTGGTTAGCCTGGAGCATCTCGTCGATGTTGTCTTTTGTCAGGGCATTTGGTTCGGGCTTGGCGTGCAGGGTGAACATCAAATCCAACCTCGCGGGAACAAACCTGTAGATCGACGTCCATTCTAGAAACGTTAGGAAATCAGCTAAAAAATCACACACACTGCAATGGCCAACGTTCTATGCACACGTGCCTTCCTTGAGCGTCGTAGGCGCCCGTGTCGCTTCCATGTTTACCCTTTTTGGATGTTCTCTATGTAGATATCCATGCGCGAGTCCGAGGAGTTGGCATTGTCCTGCATGAATAATGCATTTGAATAGAGTCAGCATCTTTAGCAATGAACTGAGGCGTAGTGTGCGTGAGCGAGGCACAGTACGTACAGGTCTGGTCTTGGGTCCGAGAGCGCCGTTGATGAGAGCGGCAGCGGCTTTGGCCGCGATATCGCCAATTCCGATGGACACGAGACCTGCAATGCATGCCAGTTACTCAGTCAGTCACACCACCACCGTCCAACCACCGTCCAAACACACAGACACCAAACCAAACACAGCCTGTGGGGTTTGCCGAAATTAGCAGGTCCTCGATCGCAACGAACGGCGTGGCACAAACGACAGACGAGCGAAATGCGGCAGGCACGCAGGTAGCTAGCCCTCGCTCATCACGCCGCCGGTCGTCGCGCCGGGCGGGCGCTCACCTTGGACGGTCTCGTCGAAGGTGATGATGCCGTCGTGGTTGCCATCAAAGAACGCCACGTGCTTCTGCAGCTCCGTCATGCCGGGGGTGCCTGGGGCTGGGGCGACGGCTCCGGCCACCGCGCGCGCAGCCGCCGCGTGTTGACCACCCCCTTCTCGATCGAAAACCACAAACAGAGAACGATGAGAAAACAGTTTCTCGATGGGATCCATGACACAAACGAAGCCAACGAACGCGCGGACATACCGAAGGACACCGCCAGGAGCAGCAGGAGAGGCGCGGCCGCCGCCCACGAGCACGACGGCCGTTGTCGTCGGGCCTCCATTGCCTCCTGATGCCGCGTTCTCTTCCTCGGAGGTGTGGTGTGCGTGAAGAGGCCGGCCGGTGTGTTGAGGTGTTGCAGGAGCCAAAAGGAGGTGTGCGTTACGTTGAAGCTGCGCGCCTCGGTTATATAGGACGGGCTTCCGCGCCGGGCCAAATAAGGTTGGGCAAGTTTTGGCCTTGAATAAACAAACAATGAGTGTGAATGCCGTGTCGTCGTATCGTATCCTCGTAACAGCATTCAAGAATGGAAGATATCCACTCACTTATTATTGTTAGCATCTCATTGCTGGACTGGATTGACTGGCATATGCTAATAATGTAGTGCATGGCTGGGTTGGCGAAATTAGGTTTTTTTCCGTGTAAACATGATGCCTGGCGAAAACTATCCACACCATGAACCGGATTTGCACAGATTTTGGGTGCCGTACCGTAACTGCTGCTAGATAGAATTGGGTGAGAAGATCAAGTGATCAACCAACCACTCGTGGGAAAGAGAAGCAACCAACACACCAGGTGTTGCCGATGCCGATCGAGGAACAGAACAGAAGGGGCCCAGGAGGTGGCTTGTTGCTGCTACACGGGCCATGACTGTTGCCAAGATGGGTGGGCTGTTCAGTTCTCATTCGCCGCCGCCGCTGCTTTCCACGGTTTGGTGATGGTTTTCTTGCGTCTCAGCAAATGCAACCCGGATGGCATGCCGCACACATTTCGTGTGCAAGCGGGCAGCAGGCACTGTTCGCGTGCGGCCTGGATATGCAGCAAGACAACGCAAGCACCTCTGTTTTCGGATTACACCAGCCGCGTAAAATCGCCCAGGCGCCAGGTACGTGCGTAACTAAAAAAAAAAACCCCTTCAGTTTTCTGGTGATGAAGTTTTTTCGCGGAGCCGTTTGCCTAGGTTCTATTAAATTTTATAGTATTCATAAAATACTCAAGTATAAAATTCTCGTAAATATTCATGGCTAAAGTTCTCATAAATATTTATAGATAAAAATTAATATAAAACTATTTTAATTATTTGCGTGTTGATTATAGTAACAAGATAAAATAAAGTTGTGTGCTAATTAAGTAGACATAATCTAAATATATACAAATTTTTACTATCATTTTGAGCCAAAAAATATATATTTACAAATTGGATATGGTTGGCCAATCGAAATATATATGGCCAGTTGGAAGATTTCAGGGATAAATAGTTTTTGCTATTTTGGAAAACCGTATTTAAGCGTGGAATGTCTCTTGAAGTTTATTTATTTTCCAATCTAAAAAAAAATCATATATAGTCGTTGGTTCTCTGAGCCAAGATAGCGAGCTTCATTCACCTCAATTACGGAAAAATCGAAACTGAAGTGAAGCTTGTCCACTGCACTGCAAAGAGGCCAAGTGGGCCGAATTTGATCAACACTCGGACCCGTGCCGATTCCGGTTCCTGCACTAGAAGAGGCCAGGCCGGGCAGCCCATTCTAAACTCGTACAGGCCACAGCCCACGAAAAAAATAAATGGAAAGGCCTTGCCCATGGGCCATGACCCTTACGCCGTAGCCAGCGATATGGTCCAGACTCCACTGGATTCCTCCAGCCGGGGGCCATCGCTGTTACTCGTGCACCTACCGCGCAGCCGCCGTTGCCGAGGACGCCGTCCTACTCTTGTCCTGTAGCAATAGCATGAACTTGTCAAGTGGCCGGACCTGCCCCTGCCAGTAGGCAGTAGACAAGGACCAGGACCACAGGAATTGGGCAACTTTGGCCCCGTCCGGAACCAACGATACGCTGATGCCCATGCCCAGTAGCTGCCTTTGCTTGAAAGGCTTGAACACTTCCAGATTGCCAGACCAACGACGATTTCTGGCATTCCCTGCGGATCGAATGATGAGGCCGTCAATTTGTGGGCATACTGCTGACTAAGGTCTACACCTACGCAGTACCTGACCTGACCGCGAGTCCGCAACCACGCGAACATTTCTTCGTGCTAGACGCAGCTGCTCTGCGCCTCCGGCCGGCGGCCGCCGGCAAGACCAAGACTGATAATGCAGACGCTTCTGCGTGCTGCGACTGGAGCTGCTTTTGCATCGGTTGCCGAGATGCAGCCGAAAAAGATACTCATCCTCAGCATCCCAGATCCATTTTTACCTTCTGCTACCACCAAACCCGATGATCTTTTCACCAATTTCCATCGACGCGACCGCTTTGTCCCGTTTCTATTCCGTTCAGGGAAAAATCCGCCCGTTGCGACCCGCGGCGCAGGGGAAAAAATCACGGACTCGGTCGTTTCACCCGTCCGCGACCCGTGGCGTCCGACGCGGACGAAAATTCCGCGGGCGCTGGGGCCGTGGTGGTGCCTTGTTTATCCGATCCGATAGACCCCATCCGATCCGACGCTGCACAGGCGAAGGCGACGACTTGTCACTGGGTTTTTCACGGTTCACGTCCACCTCTCCCGGGCGTCACCTAACGCTTTGACAAAACGGCGCCACCGAGCACACGTGGACACCAACTAGTGGATTCCAGAATAATCATCGCCTCCATAATACAAACGTCACCCGCACCCCCCCTGCCCCCACAAGGCCAAAATTGCTTCGTCAGCTTGCCGACCTGTCGCAATAATTAGTTTTTACCGTCCCAGAGACAAATCTTACATTATTGTCCCGGCGGTGGTGGTAGTGGTGGCCGCTGGCCGGGTCAAGTCAGTCTCCATGGCAAATTAAAATCGGAGCAAAGGGGGCAAGTGCCATAGCATCTGCAGCGGTGATGAGATCAAAATGGAGGAGGGTCGCCGTCGGCACGTCGCGGTGTGCCGGAGTAGATTACTCATTGCGGCAACGAAGCGCGGGCGCGGGCGCACGCACATGCCCCCGGCCCGGCCCGGCCAGGGCCACGCTTTAGAAAAAAATCAGCGAGCGCGACGTCCCGGCGCACAGCAAAGGACACAGCTGACAGCTGCGTGATGGATGGGCGCTGCCACGGCCACGGCGAGCGGAGGGCCCTGGACCTGTCGCTTGCTCGGGACCGGATCCACGACAGGTCAGTTTGTGGCACGGCACGGTGGGTGTGTTCGTCTGATCTGGAAATTTGAGCCAGCCAAGCCAAGGATCCAGTTCTTGTTGCATCTTTCCGGTAGATGGTGCGAGGAGTACCTTGACATGTTGCTGTCCCTGAACAACTAACTTTACCGCTTAATTGCCAAGTATAGCGACTACGAGTAGCAATTACTAGTAGCATAATACTCCATGTGTCAAACTTTTTTCTTTCTTGAATTGAATTGAACAGCTCGTATCAATTCTACCACCGAGAAACGAGTTACTACTACAATTTACATTTTCTGCAGTTACTCGCAAGAATCGTGAATTGTTCCGCGCTGCTCACTGTTCTCTTTCTCTAACCGAGCGTCCAATCAGTTCGGATTTTGTTTACATTTCGTCCGTCCAATCATTTTGCCCTCTTCTAGATATAAAAATTAAATTTGATTTATTTGCCAACGACGACTCCGGCCTCAGGGGGTCAAGAAAGCACCGCCAGAACGCTGCACCGTCGACTCTCCGGTGAGGGCGACCAAATCCGAGCCCCGGAACGAAGCCGGGGCCGACTGGCCGGCCTGCCGCTGCACCGAGAGAGAGCCGTGGCGTGGCGTGCGCGCACGCTACCGTGGCGGCTCGCGCGCTGCCGGTCCTTTTTCGCCGGAGCCGCCGCGAGCGGCGAGCTCCTCTCCCGCCTCTTTGTCGCCCTCGATCGATGATGGACGATCAGAGAGCGCACTGCAGCACGGCGTGGCGCGCGACGAGCCGCTCCAGCGCCTCGCGCATCCACCAGTGCGAGCACCCGTCCATCACCTGCTGCACCGTTGCCTGTTCCATTCAATCGCCGGCGAGCGAGCGCACGGTCAGATGACATGTTTTGAATTGGTTTCGTGCATTGGCAACGGATTGGTACTGTGGAGAAGCAACTAGCAAGTGGAACTCACCCAGGTGCGCTTGCGGGACGCCATCTCGGGCCACTGGTGGAGCTCGTCGGCGACGCGGAGCGGGAACATGAACCCCTCGTAGGTCTGGTCCACGTAGCGGCGGCTCTTGTAGTGCCAGAAGCCGAGCACCGGCTCGGTGTCGCCGAGCACGCCGGCCTCCTCCAGGGCCTCGCGCCGGGCGGCCTCGTCCATGGACTCGTCCACCTCCCACCCGCCCTTGGGGAACATCATGCCGTGCCCCTTCTGGGACGTGATCACCAGCACCTCCAGCTCGCCGTCGCACGCCCGGACGCGGTACGGGATGCAACCCACCACGATGCGACCGCCGGTGCTCTGGCTGTACCGCTGCAGCTCGCGCCCCTGCCTCGCCACAAGAACCGCCATGGCTGCTGCCGCTTCGAGCTTCCTTCGTTCTCGGGCTTGCTTGCTGCGTTAGCGGCTGGCAGGGCTGGAGCTGGAGCACGGAGACGATGGTGCTGCAGCTGCTGGTTTGCGGCCATGGCGCTGGGGATCAGGGGATTTTATAGCGTGTCAAGTCAATGGAATGCTGTTGGTGGTGTTGAAGGTGCCGAGTGATTAATCTTAACTGAGTAACATGCGTGGGCCTGGAGTATGGACGCCAGGACTGGCTGCCGACGTGGACAAGCCGAGGGGGTCGGATCTTCTGTGGCAGATGTTGATACCTACAGTACTCCAACCGGCAGCGCTGGTCTGAATCAGATATGTTCAGTTTTCGTACAAGGCTTTATTAGTTTGTTGGATATTTTTGACTTTTTGTGAAAAAGTAGCTATAGGCTGATTGGCATTCTAGTTTTTTCTACTAATAATAGTGTTTTATTCTAATGGACCACATGTTATCGGTTTTTATCCAGATAAAAGAGGTGAGAGTTTTCCTTGGGTAAGCCACCAATCTGACTTAGTAGAAGAATAATAATCAGAGTTATTTATTGCAAGAACTTAATTACGTTTCATGATTTTTTCAACTTCTGACGTTGGCTCCACACACCCATCTAGTTTGTACTAATAGTCCTTTTAGATAATCGTCAGCCACATGAGCAGCCGAAGTAGAAACATTAATTTTACCTTTTAAAGAATTTTATTGTATAGGGCCTGTTTTTCCAAAAAAAAAAAAATAATCGTACAATGTATGCTGGCAAGTGGTCATCGACTTTCTGCCTCGTTGCATCAGCTTTGCGCTGCAGATAGTGCTCTCCACTCGTCACCTAGCTCAGGCGACTCAAGTTGAGGAAACATGTTTAAAAATACTTACAGTAGCTAAAACGTGAAATCTAACCCATAGATAAAGTCATGCGTGAGCCCACAACTCCAGCTGTGATTTCACATGTAGTAATGATTTTGTGAAGCTAGCATACATATATAAGAGATTTAACAAGACCAAAAACTACTTTTGTATTTGCACACTAGTTGTAAAAGGTTTGGAACCTTTGGGTTTATCAACTTCTAGATGGTTATTGAATTGTTGGTGTTTGAATTGGTTGATCTAGATCATGCATGCTCGTTTCTATCTAGAACATAGGGGTTGGAATTTTATGAATAGCCAACCAACCACATATACTAAAAAAATCTTTCAAAGTTGCTTGTTGTACTATTAATTAAACCACCAGCAAACACTATTGCTTTCCACTGAAACAACACCAACATGGACTATAGGCAGATATATAGTCAATTCATAATAGAAAACACAATAAATTGAGAGGAAATAGCAATAAGGTGTGAAAGTAGCCGTAGTAATTCACAAATTCAGGTCAGTGTGCTGATACACATGACCTAGCAGGAGGATCACTAGCTGATATGAGCCACAAGAATTCGATTGTAATAAAGCCTCTTAATTTCCCCGTATATTTTGTTTTGTTTTGTTTTGTTTTGGGGCCTGTTTTTCCAAAAAAAAAAAATGATAATGATCTATGATGATGTATGTTGGCATGACTTGCTGCCTCTTTGCATCATCTCAGCTATAGACAGTGCTCTCCACTAGTCGCCTCAAAGCTCAGGGGACTGAAGTTGAGGAAACATGTTTAAAAATACTTAGAACGTGAATTCTAACCCAAAAGTCATGCGTGAACCCACAACTCCAGTTATGATTGTGCCAAAGGTATAATAGATTCCACATAGTAATAATTTTGTGAAGCTAGCATACATATATAAGAGATTTAACGGGACAAGAAACTACTTTACATTTGCACACTAGCTAGTTTTTTAAAGGGTTGGGAACCTTTCTGTTTATGTTCTAGATGGTTATTGAATTGTTGGTGTGTGAATTGGTTGATCTAGATCATGCTCGTTTCTATCTAGAACATAGGAGTTGGAATTTTATGAATAGCCAACCAACGGCATATACGTACTAAAAAACTCTTTCAAAGTCGTTGTTTGCTGTATTAATTAAAACACCAGCAAACATTGTTGCTTTCCACTGAGACATCACCAGCATGGACTATAGGCAGATATATAGTCAATTCATAATAGAAAACACAATAAATTGAGAGGAAATAGCAATAAGGGGGTCGAAAGTAGCCGTAGTAATTCACAAAATCAGGCCAGAGCTGATACACATCACCTAATTAACAGGAGGATCACTAGCTGATCGATATGAGCCACAAGAATTCGATTGTAATAAAGCCTCTTTCCCCCGTACGTTTTGTTTTGTTCTGTAACCTTTCGTTTTAGCCTATGAAAAAAGACACACAACCACCATCCAAATTAAAAAGGAAGCATCACCATCACGGCCAATCAGGTCGACATCGCGTGTTCATATAGACCGTGTCCACCGAGTACGTCAGAGCACAAGATGCCCATGCCCCCAGTCGTGCCGGCCCTGAGAGCGTGGAGCTATTAGCGCGCAGATGATAGCGAACAAAAGCGCGTATCGATCTGCAGGGCGAGCGAGAGTATGGCCGCGCGGGCGAACGTACGTAACGCGCCCTAGCTTCGCAGCTGCTTCTCTCGCATGGGACGTCGGCGGAGAGAGCGGCCAATATGCACGCACACACGCACTCTCCGCTGCGTATCACGCAGCATGGCGGCGCTAGCTTATTATCCCTTGCCGTAGTTGACAACCTGAAAGTCGTCCATGGGCGCAAGGCCAAGTCCATCTTTTTCCATGGTTGCGCGGCCGGCACGCTCGATCTCTCCATCACTCCATTCCTAGCTTTGTGTGTATCCGTGTCGTCACTGACGTCGCTGCTACGCGTGTTGCATGCCCGAGGTGATGGTAGTTTAGTTTATTATTATTATTAATAGTGTTGGTTTGTCATTAATTCATGGAAGTAAACCATTTGTGTGCAGTGATCATGCTTGCGAAGCAAGTTACTCCTTCTAAATTGTAGTTCACTTTGGTTTTTTTTTTTAGATAAATTGATTTTGTTATGCACCTAATTATACACTATGTCTAAAAACATAGTAAAAAAAATAAATTTTTAAAAAGCCAAAATAAACTATAATTTGAAACGGAGGGAGTATATCGTCATCCGTTCGGTTATATATGCATGCCTGTGGTGCCCACATGCATGTATGCATGCTCACTACTACTGTATGTGTTTGTGTTGTTTTATTGTGCAAATGTGCACGGTTTTCCTTTTGCTTACTTGCGGATGTGGAGAACTGGAACAGTTTTGTGTGCGCGCAGCCGTCTGATGACGACGAGACACCAATTCAAACGCACTGGCTGCTGCCGGCCGTTCTTCCCCTTTGGAAGAGCCTGCGTAGCTTGAATCAAACAAACAAACTTGCATTGGTTAGCAATGGCGCATGCAACAATTATAGTAACACACATACTGCTCTAATCCTTGGTATGGTTGGCTTTTTGGCCACGTGAGGGAAATACGTACCACCGTGTGTACGTACTATCTGATACCCCTTAGCCGTCATTACGTACGTACGTCTCCCGGCCAGTAGGATGCATGTGAAAAGCCGTTACGTAATACGTACCGACTACGAGATGCACGTGCGGGTAATGCATTTCCTCCATGGGTGCGATATGATCGTCTGCCGTCATTTCTGTCGTTGTCACTGACGTTCTCGAAATCTGAAATTGTGTAGAAATCGTGCACGTACAACTCCTGTACACACGCCAACGGAAACTGGTGGCTATGTTGCAGCCAGGTCCTGGATAAAGCCTAAAGACGCGCGCAGCAAAGCAATCGTTGGAGTTTCCCAACACCTAGCTAACTAGGGGTTGGTGCTAGTCCTCATCCGGGTCTTCCCCCTTTCAATTCGGTTGGTTCCAACTGATCTCTGGCCTGGCTCGGAAGTTGCAAGAATAGAATTGCCAAAACCGCACCGAATTAAAGGCAAGCACGATGTGATCGATCCATCGATCGAGTGCGACGACTGCCGACCAAATAAATGCAAAATCTTTGCCGAATTCGCCGGTGGCATGGCGCCGCAATACAGGAATGATCGAGCAGCAGACGTGACAGTGAGCTAGCGAGAGAACTGTCTCGCGATCCATCGTCGTCGCGTCGTGCTGGGGACTCATCAGAGATCGATTGGTCAGGGGGACACGCCGCGCGGCGCTGCGACCCAGCGGCGCGACCGGACCGATCGACGGGGACGTGCGCGCGGCCGCCTGAACCCGGCCTGCAGCGCCACCCACCGGAACCGAATTAAACACCTCCGTCGCCGCGGCCGGGGGTTGCGCCTTCTCGACAGGCCATGCGTGCCAACAGCTGACCCCGGCCGAGTGCCGGCCGGCAGCCATGTCGATCTGGGGCCTGGGCCAGTTGGCGTCGTGCACGGTCTCCGCCACCGTGGGCACGCACTGATGGAGGCCAAGGCCATCGAGATTGATGGCAGGATAGGCCAGCCGGCCCCGCTACGTACCTGCTAGCTGCTTACCCCTAAAACTCAAGATGGCAACGGGTAAATACCCGGACGGTAGTGCCCACCCGTCCGCACCCGCCAGAAAGTAAATCTTACCCGTCGGGTTATCCGTATCCGCATGCGGTAGGAAAATCATTCCATACCCGCATTGCGGGTAAATTCTACCCGACGGGTAACCCGTACCCGCGAACAACCCGAGTATGACACATGAAATGCTTTATAAATTCAAATATTTAATAAATATTATGTCAATATATGTGCACAAAAGCAAATCTAACATCAATTAGCAACAATACTAGTGTTATATATGTAGACTTTAGTTGAATTGGCTCAAATTCTAGTGTTATATGGGCCAAATTTATTAGGATTGTTAGTGATATATGCGGGTATTTATTACCCACGGGTAGACGGGTATGGGTAGCATACACCCGCACCCGCGCACCCGATGGGTAGAAGATTTCTTCCAATAACGCACCGCGGGTAGAAAAATCATTCCACACCCGCATCTTTATCGGGTAAAACCCGTCCGGTAATTTTCGGGTTTCGGGTACCCGTTGCCATTTTGACCTAAAACCCAAGCTGGGGTCACCGTACGTGCAGCTGTTCGATCAGTTGTTGGAGGTGCGCCTCTGCTTTGTTTCCTTTCTGTTTTTGGTCATGTCGTCGCCGTGCCTTGGATGTGTCGTCTCTCGTTTATCCAATCGTTTCTTTCCATTATCATGAAAGATGAAATCTCACGCCTTGATTTAGAGCGTTATTTTGGGCATATGCTGTATTTTTTGTGTGCTGGAAGCAGGACGTTTTGCAGTACAGTACTAGCATTTGCGTGCTTGGATAAATGACTAGAGGTCATAGTTGGGTGAAGCCGGCCTGACGCGACGAAGACCGACCAAGACAGAGATAGAAACAATGGCGCACGGTTGTTGGCACGTCCGTGCCGACGGCCGTGTGAACGCGACGAGTATATGTGCATGGATGCGACCAGAGCTGGAATATAACCGCAGAGCGGCCATACTGATTTGCAGTCCTGCAGATATATCTGCGTTTTGTTATGACGCTCACGATTCGTCGCCAATGTCTGTCAGTTCATACTGTATGTATCGAGCCAACAGAGAGTCTGAAAGTCCAGCTCGAAATTGCGCCGCATGTACAGCAGCAGTCAGCAACTCGATCTTCGGCGCATGGATGCATGCACCACACCCAGAATGTTCTTTCCCTTTTGATCACCTCGACTTGTATATCTGGCCACTGTCGTCTAGATATATAGCCAGGCCGGCCTCGATCTAGGGTTGTTGGCCGATCGATCCAGTGCCTTTTTACCTCTAGCTTTATCGGTTTTTTCCACGGAACCTTCCATTACCTTGAAAGTTCTCTGGACTGGACACGACAGTCAATCTTAAGTAGTCTCATCCATGCTGATTGTCGTTCTCAACTCACACACATGCAGACTACTGATCGATCAGCAGCCAACAAACAAATAAACTGACTGCTGGTGCTGGTGGTAGGTTTTGTTCACTTATGTTTAGACGTACCCATGCATCCATGATGTTTGAACAGCAGATTTCAAAGAACGGCAGTTCCGTGTTTGGTTAGCAAGGTTAGGCGGCGCTTGGTTTCCAATTGTGCTGCATGATCAGTCTTGATGAGTCTCAACGAGGGTGATGTTGCAAATCAAAGCCTTAGTTAGTTTAATCCCCACCAAATTTCGTGAGAATCTCAGCACGTAGGTCGTTAGGTTAGAGGTATAACCACCCAAAATGCTATGCATGATACAGCTAGTTTTGAAGCTGCTAATTATCGTCCGTGATTTTTGTGCGTGTGTGTGTGTGATGTATTCGCCTGAACTAACGCTCTCTGATCGATGATGCACCAACAGTAGCCTGTATGAGTGAGATTCGGTCAGACAATCAGTTGTTAAATCATTGGTAGACGCTGGGGGAACCTTAACTGCTCATCTATCCATATATAATAATGGCGCCGATGGAGCTTGTTCAACACATCCAAGTTAAAGAAAGGAAATCTCTGCATGTTAGTGGCATTTCCGTCTAAGATTTTCTGAATAAGCACTGACCAGGTAGCAACTCCTGTTGTCTCACTCTCATGTGTAATGTTCTACATACACAGTGTGCACGTGGGGTAGTAATATCCAGGATAACAGACGTACGTTACTTGGGCTAAGACTAGCTAGCTAGCTGAAAGTGGAGAATGCATAAACTATTTCAAGAACTTGGCTGAAAGCTTGGATGGTGAATTTCCTTGAAACTGCGAAACTAACGATCAATCTAGCTATCATGGATGATAGCAAGAATATAATGTGTGAATTGAGGTCAACGAGATATGACGTATGAATAATGATTGCGATCGATGAAGCGAACCAGTACATATTTTATGGTTTTGCGAGTAACATGCATGAGTTTCGAGTCGATCATGCGCATTTTGGAGTCCCTGATAATCAGATATCACAATCGGATTCAATTAATAGTATAGCGAACCATGTGAGTTACTTGGAAGGTGATGACGGCCTGAATGCTTGATTATATTCCTTTAGTGGCCCTTACAACCACATTGAACTACTATACAACCCTCTGTATTGTACACACGGCATCAGCGTCATGCATAACATATGCAGTTTATCAGTCTTCAGATGCAAACTGTGCAGATCTTGACCGTTCTGATTCACACCGATCTGAATGAAAAGAAAAAAAAAATGGTGCCATCTATTGAATATTTTCCACACGCATTTCTAGGCGCATCTCTGAATGTCTCATCACTGGCACGCAGTAGGCAGTAGCAGGTGTGTTTCAGCCTAACTGCAGCCTCATGCACTGAAGAATCTCAGATTTATGTATGAGGGAGGGATTCTCTCAACTTTGTGGCCCCTTAATTTGTGGACTATATGTAGTCATTATTGGGCTCGCCCTAAGCTCTACAGTCGTCTTGCTCTTCCATACTGAAATATTCGGCAGTGTTAGCTATAATCAGCTACCACATCCTAACTAAAAGCTTAATTAGGAGCCATGCATGCATCTACCATCTAGAAGGTCCACATGGATTGTTTGACAATCGCCGCTAAAGCATATGGGGACACCACTCCAATCCTCTACGAGTATTCCTCTGCTAGAGAAGCAGAGACCAACACAAACACAGCTGTGGATTGCAGGCGCAGGCGCTGGAGGAGAGGACAGTGACATGCTCGTGGACATGCCTGATCATCCCCGCAACCACACTTTCATCGATCTGGCAGTAAAACCAGAACGGCAGGTTCCCTGATCGTGATCGATCGATCGATTTGGAGCGAGCAACGCGCCCAATGCAGGACCAGACCCGTCACCGATCCTGATCCTGAAGGATGGACGACAAGGACACTGACCCTCATGTTTTTTGTGGGTGTCGTCATAGTTACTGCACGCCCTACCTTGACACGTCTCCACTTATATACGAAGATAAAAGAAGAAAATGACAGCAAACCGTTCTTGATACGGATAGGCGAACAGCGACCCGGTTGAAGGCTCTAAGCGTTTTTTTTTTTTTTTTGAATCGAGGAAGCAGGAGAATATTCTCCGCCGCAGCTGGTTGCATATCGGGATCGGAGCTCGCTGATGACCACAGAATCGCGTGGCTCAGGGCGAGCTCACGTGGCCGCGCCGTGTTTCCACGCAAGGTTGGATCTGGGCCAACGCATGCATGTGACGGCCCCGTGGAGTCCATGTCATCTCCACGCGCGGCGCGGCGCAAGGAGGCGGAGGCAACTACCAGCAGAATCCTCGCCGGAGAAAGGTTTCGGTTCGTTGGCGTCGAGACAAGAAGAGGCAACCGACACGTTGGGCACGTATCTGGAATTCTGGGTTCTGGAGCCAGATAGGACAAGTTTTTGCAACTGTGACCATTCGGCTTGGGAATTGAGAATTTGAGATCGATAGGTTTGCTTTCTAGCTTGCCCGATCGGCTTTAATTTGCACCACTTTTCAACTCCTCCGAAGCTAGCGAAATCATCATCAATTCGTCGCGAACGGAACCGGCTGTCTTTTGTGGGGAATAATAACACCTACCGCCTCGGGACGAGCGCTTGCAGATAAACAGATAAGTCTGTGGACTTGTTGCGCGGATAAAGGTCGGGTTTGAATGAAAGGTGACTGATTCTGTTGGACACTGGAGACGACGACAGGCGCCATGCGCAAGGCGGGTACATAAAGCCTTTTCTTTCAAAAGTTTATTTACATTTTCTAAAAAGGTCTACATTTATATCTGACATTAGAATGTGAGAAAATTTTCCGTTCAAGTTTATTTACATTTATATATCCTTGGTTGAATGAACCGAAAGCAAACAATTTTTAAAAACGACGAATCATCGAACCAGTTGAACTTCAACCGACCATTTCGTCCGGCCCAAGCGGAGAAGCAGGCCGGGCACATTCGTCCGAGAGGTTCGGTACTAGGCCTGGAATTTCCAGCGTGAGCACGCTCGAAGCTCCTAGGAACAGCCCTGCCCATCTAATATGGGATACAAGCCCAGTTCATCGTTTTCCTCTTTTTAGGGTGTGTTTGCTAGAGAGCCATTGCCTGGCCCGAGCGCCCCGGCTACACCTGCTCGTGTTTGATGTAACTAGCTCATGCTTTAGAGTCCGTGTGCACGGAACTTAAAGTACGATGGGTCTAGCTCCACCGGTACGCCAGAAAATGGCGTAGCAATTGGGTACGGAAATAGTGGGAGCGTAGGGGTGGCTCGATCTCGTGGGCGTGATGGCCTCACCTCCCAACTCCCCCTCTCTCACCCACTGCAACATCGCCTATTCTTCCTCATCGCGTTGATTTTCCGCCACCACCCCTTCTGCTCCAATGCGGCGTTCAGCGGGCCATTGATTCCTTGGCAACGGCGGTCTCCGTCCATGTCGCCGCCTTTTGCCGTGGCATATCCGCTACATGGATTCCAGTAGATCGTTGGAGACCGACCACCATTGCTCGAGCCTTTCCGCCACCGCTACTACTGCTCTCACACACCCCATCGCTATTGCTCTCACACACCCCGCCACCGAGCCTTTACGTCGGACGGATTTCAAGCAGCTTCTCCATCTCCCTCACCCTTTTCGGGCCGCGTGGACGAGGGCAGCACCCGGAGCAGCGGTTACGATGGATGCTCCTTCCTAGGAACGTCGTCCTGCGGTCCTCGAGGCAATTCCACTCGTCTCACAAAGGAGGCACAACTATCGGAGCTATGTTTTTCGCCCGTCGCCACCGGACTTCGCCAAGCCGGACGCCCTGGTCCGCGCCGGAGCCGATGCCGCCTCACACCACCGCTTGCCGTGCCCGGATCGGGGCTGCGACCGCCCGGCGGCACCTGGCGCCTTCCCCCCTACATTGACTCGAATTTGTCTCCATCCCCTCCATCCTTCTCTCTCAACGACGAGACTTGCCAGGAAGGTGCTCGATGAAATGTGAGAAAGGTGAAAGTATGGTGATAAGGCTACCCAAATTCTATTGAAAGGTAGCCAGATCCATCTAGGCTGAGATCCAACCATGATCTCAATGCAACCAGCTTGATGGGCCGAGAACCAAACACATGAGGGTGTACACAAGAAGCCAAGCTCTCATGGCCATGGCTTGGTTGTTGGGCGGGCTGGCCACAACCACCCTTTCAAACACACCCTACTTGATTGATGATGAAGATAGGTCTCCGTACTTTGAGCATCTATTTAAGCTTGCCTAAGGGTTTGTCAAAAAAATCGAGAGCTACTTCATGATCATTTTCTATGTAATAAGCTTATAAACATTTTTTGTTTGTGTAATTCATCTGCGCACGAGATTGTTGAGTTAGCGTTGAGTTGAGACCTGGTTGATCCTATGTGCGGAATGGGGGCCCTCTCTCTGAGTTTGTAAACATTCTAGTAACTTGCGATGTCACCGAGTTATATCTATTGATGAAAGGCCTTGAGGGCCAAGTTGAGATAGAAAAATATGATCTTAATAAAAACAAAAATAAGAATTTGTAATTTTTACACGATACTTCAACTTGAACATCCAAGAATTCGTGAAATCAATCTCACAACTATATTCATTTGTACGGTTATATCTCATCCTTTTTAAAAAGTGAGTTGCTAATAAACAAGTGACTATTTTTATCTCTATTTAAGCGATGTTCTCCTATCCAATGGACATCGTGGCTTCAAACGAGATCACTGCCGATACAGGTTGAGTAGGTCAGGCACGTGTAGTTTAGAATGTGTATTTAACAATTTGGTTCCTGTGCTATTCACCCGTGTACAAAAAAAAAAAAAGCAACCCAAGATATTAACTCATTCAAAACACGTTTCATCGCAACACTGATGACGAAGAAATAAATAGATTAACTCATCTAACACGTTTGCCTTTGTGGCTTTGCACTGTCGTGCTCGTACGCCTGCAACGTCAGTGGTTGTCTCCCCATCTGGATTTCCCAATTTTTACTCGTGTGCCTCATGATGTTTTTGACTCGTGTCACGCCATTTTCTCTCCTCCCCTACGGCCTCGGGGTCGGGGGGACGGGGATTGGTGCTCCGGCTTCAGTGCTTCACCTCTCACAGCTCACACAACCATGCATGTATCCATGATCCACCCGGGAGGAGAGGATAGATGTGCAACGGCGATCATGTTTATGTGAGCTGATCAGCACCAACCACGCGGGACATAGGCGTCGCGCACAGAGCAGGGGGATTTTGTAAAAGGTACGGCATACGGCCGACTCATATAGGCGTGTTGTACATGCCCTAAGTTTTGTCAAAAAAAAATCGAAAGCTACTTCATGTTCATTTTCTATGTAATAAGATTATAAACTTTTCTTGTTTGTGTAACTCATCAGCGCACGAGATTGCTAACTTAGCGTTGAGTTGGGACCTAGGTCGATCCTATGTGTGAAATGGCCCCACTCGGAGTTTGTAAACATTCTAGTAACTTGGGACGTCATCGAGTTACATCTATTGATGAAAGGACTTGAGGACCAAGTTGAGTTACATCCAAGAATTCGTGCAATCTCACCTATATTCATTCGTACGGTTATATCTCCTTTTAACAAAAGAGTTTGCTAACGGACAAGTGACTATTTTTATGTACATTCAAGCTACGTTCTCCTATCCAGTGGACATCGTGGCTTCCAGATTCCAGTGGACATCGTGGTTTCAAATGGGATCACCGACGATACAGACTGAGCAGGTCACGCACGCGTAGTTTAGGATGTTTGTTTAACAATTTTGTTCCCCTGTGCTATTCACACGTGAATAGAAAAAAACGATCCCAAAAATTAACTCATTCAAAACACGTTTCGACGCAACACTGATGATTAATAAATAAATAGATTAACTTCTAACACAAACGCCTTTGTGGCTTTGCCGTGTCGTGCTCGTACACCAGTGACGTCAATGGTTGTCTCCCCGTCTGGATTACCCCGTGTTACTCGTGTGCCTCATGATGTTTTTGACTCGTGTCACACCATTTTCTAGACTCCTCCCCTACGGCCTCGGGGACGGGGCTTGGTGCTCCGGCTTCAGTGCTTCACCTCTCGCAGCTCACACAACCATGCATGTGCAATGGCAAACGTTTGCCTCAACCGAGACGCGTGTGGCAAGCATCATGTTTGTGCGAGCTGATCAGCACCGTGTACGCCGCGGAAATGCTCGTGGCTGGAGCGGCCCAATCGATGGTCAGACGCGGCGACGCGACGCGGATCTGCTAGACAACGGCCGGGAGGGCACGTGTCCGCCGCTTGTGGCCCTCGGGGAACCGACCGACCCTTTCTCCTCGTATCCCTCCCCTATTTATACGTACCTTATCGAGTTTCCCTTTCGATCGATCCCCTCATGCGCCGCGCCGGCCGCGTTCATCCATCTTCCAATCCAAATGGTACGGTAGATCTCACCTCCATTCGCCTCTCGTCTCGTCTCGTCTCCGATCGAAGAAGAGATTAGATCTTAGGTTCCTCCCGTCATAAATAAAAACCAAGATGATGGAGCAGCAGATCAGGGAGCACCAGCACCAGCACCAGCAGGAGGTGGTGGTGGTGCACAGCCGGGTGAGGCGGATCAAGCAGGAGGAGGACGAGCGGGCCAAGGTGCACGAGACGTACCAGCACCAACACGTCTCCGATACGCGCCTCGTCCTCCGGAACCAGCGCTCCCGCTCGCCGCTCGGCCGCGTCGACGCCCGCACCGCCATCTCCATCGGCGGCGACTCCTAGGAATTCAAATCCATTTCATTCAAGCCTATCGATCGATCCCCTCGGGGAGGAGTGGCTCGGTGGACGGTGATCGTCGTCATCGTCGTCTTCTCGCCCTCGCTCTTCTTCCCTCGTTAGGGTTGATTGATCGATCGGTCGTTGTTAGGATCTCTGTTTCGTTCGTCGTCGTCGTCGTCTTGTTGTTTTGGTATGGTCGGAGTGCTCGTTGAGATGCACAAAACATATCTATTCAATTGTTTTTAGGGTGATGTAATGGATGCACCATGTAAATATATTTTCCTTTCTTTCATCATTCCATCGAACAACAGGGTGATGAACAATTCTCTATTTGCTTAGGTTTCGGGGGAGAAAATTAATATGGAAAGATTTCTTCTTTGAGAGCAATTGTTTCAGTTTATCTTGGAAACTTTTTTTTTTTTTTTGCATTAGCCGGGTAATTACAGTTTTCTCTGGTCATCCCGCCTGTGAATACATTTATACTTTTTTTTTACATTTATATATGAATCATCACAGTTAATCGGAGGAAAAGGAATTTCAGAATCAAGAACAGCATGGTTCTGCTCCATTTTCCGTTATTTTAAGGCTCTATATATTACTCTTCTTTCGCGTAGACATCAGTTGATACTTGCGCTAAACATTAAACACCCTTTGAGACAATAAGATGGAACTAATCCATGTTCGGCACACAGGAAGTAGGAAGAAAATGAAATTGTAGGAACATGTCGGCACACAGGAAGTAGGAAGAGAATAAACAAGAGTCAAAATTGGGGCTATTATTGTACGCAATAATCAGAACAGGAAAGTAGTTGATTTTTTGACGAAGACACTGCAAATCCCTTTGATTCATGCAGGTGTAACTTTTCAATATCAGGTAGTGGAAGTAGGATGACAAGAGAATATCATATCGTACACAATCAAAACTGGGGACTGACTGTATGACAACAAATTAAAGAACTACGCAGTGGATTTCTGTGGCGATAACATCTTGATTCTCCTGCTGATATTGTGCATCACGTCAACTATCATGAACTTCTTCTGCAATCTAAACTGGACGGCCAGCTCTGTGGTAAGAGGTGGCCCCCCTCTTAGAATGGCCTCGTCGTCCATTATCTTAGTGTGGAAATGTTGGAGAGCAATTGCACAAAGGGCAAGAACTGTTCGGAGTGCTGATGCTTCAACAGCGGGGCCTAAGGGAACTTGCACATCAAGGGACATCAGTGTTTTCAGGTCATGCTTGTGCACAGCCTCTGGATCATCCGCAAGAAGCACCCTTAGAGCAGCTAACAAGCGTCCATCAACAATGTCAGGGCCTCCTAAGCTTACCTGAAAGAAATCACATGTACTGCCCATGTGAGACTTAGCAGACATGAATACCGCATTCAATATTAAGTAGACGTGGATTCAGCATGTACCACAAGATGTACAAGCAAATTAAGAATGTGTGTGTGTGTGGTGTGGGGGGACCTTTAAAATGGCACCCTCTCCATGCAGATTTAGCTGTGACAATATATCTTGTTGCCACTTGGCTGGCGCTGAAAAGTTGGGAGAAGAGACTCCTGCTGCCATGCTTGCAGCATCAAGAAGGGTTCCATCATAACTAAGTTCCACTTGATCGTAAGGATTCGGTGTTATCACAAATCCATAATCAAGAAGAAAGAAATCATTTGGATGGCAGCCATAGTTCAGTGTTATTGATGCATTTTGCTCAATCTTCTTCTCAGCGACAACCTATATAAAGCAATATAAATGTGAAGACGAAGTCATTAGACTTATCTTGCATATTACACAAACAAGGAAATTATGGACTAAAAGCAATATACTCCCGGTAAATCAGTTGACTAAATGCACTTTGATGTGCCACAAGTTTGTATTTTCTTGGTACTAATCGAGAACATTAGTCACCTATAGGTTCAGAAGTGGCAAAGTTTTTATTACAGCATGGCATTGCTCACTAGACAAACAGTGGCTAGCAATGGTACAGAGATAGCTTAAAGTGGGGTGATAAGTTGATTTAAGTGTTGCATGGCTAACATGTGCATTCCAACATATGAAATTGTATATGAAAAGAGTAGAAAAGAACATGACTGACGCATGGATGATGAATATTACACTTGTGCACAGAGATGTAAGGAATGAGTGTATCAAATGACAAGTAGAGATTGAAGTAGAAATTTTGTGAAAGGCAAATATTTTCATAGTAATAAGAATAATCCAATAATACCATCCCCATTTGAAAAGTGGATATGAGAAAAAGGAAATAGACAGCTTGATTCTGGAACAAATTTTTTCAGGAGTGTATAGATGGAAAATTTAGGAGCGCAAGAACATCACAGGATACTTACCTTTACTGACATGTCTAAGCTGTCTACACTTCCTTCCTGAACAATCCTAGAATTTGGGTTGAAACTATGGTTGCACATATCAATAAGTGGCAACAACATTGGAATTTCACCATGCAATCGGAATGCACGTGAAGAGGCAGCTGACATAGCCCATCCAAGGGAAGATGAATTTACATCTTGTCCATAGAAAGGATGATCTACCGAGGGCACAGTATGAAGGTTCTGCTGTATCGCTTTCTCAAACTCAAGGAGAAAACGACATCTTTTATTAACCTGAAATAGAATCAGTTAGAAAAGTAAGGGCAAAATGATAGGCCTCCCTCTAGATACAACCATATGTATTTGACAACCTGGTGGAGGGAGAGGAGCATACTGCAAGTTTTTATGTCTTCTCCAGGAAAAAAAGATTGGAACAGTAAATGTCTCTGGCAAATTGGCAATATACGGCCACCAAAATGAATCATCCAGATTTGGCCCTTTCTTGAAGCAACCTCAAGCCCAGCTTCATAGCCCATAGTTCCTCTGTGAAAATGATTGAATTTATTCATTGTTTGAATTTACAAGTAGAAATCCCCTCATATATCTAAAAGAGGGGTTTGTGGTAAAAAAAAATGGCACATTTCAGCATGCGTGAACACAACAACATTGTAGCATCAATTACACACAGAGTTTATCAAGCGAACAATAACAGGAAAATCTCAACAAAATATTTGTTCAAATCAATAAAATATCTCTGGAAATATATATGGATAAAGAAATATCAAACTAAGAAATGCCTGTAATTCCATTTTGAGGAATGGAAATAGTTATCCCCAACCACGTTCTAAGTACAAAAACTCTGTTGATTCATGGAAAAGACTACACACTGCAGATATAAACTACACCTACTCCTAATTCTGAAAATTTTGGGTTGACTTCAACAATTTAACATACCTCCAGGCCCCATAACATTGTTGTAAGCATGGGGATTGATTCCACAGTTGATGGCGTCGAACACCAAACAGATAAACAAAAACAATCCAGGACAGACCCTGGAGGACATGTTCAAATTGACATTCTTATATCACAACAACATTATCATACTATTGTTCGCTGCTGCCAAGTGCACAAGTGACCAAGTGAGAAATTCATCCTGACCAAGCATATAAATTAGCATCAAAGCTTAATTTCAGTCACTTCAAAGTTCAAAATCAGGTTCAAAGCATCAGCAACCGCTAATTTACCTAACGTTTGATGCATTCACAGGCTCACAGCTACATACGTTGCCGCACAAGCAAATCAACTGAATCAGAAAGGACATTACCCGGGACTTGTTGGGCGAGCTGCACAAGCACGTCGTCCGCGGCACCGGTGGGGCGGCGTAGTCGTAAAGGGAGCCGTCCCGGGAGCGCGATGAGGACGTCCCCAGGGGGGATGTCGCCGTCGGCCGCGGAGGCAGAGACCCCGAGCCCGTGCTCCGGGTGATTCGCGACGCGGACGGCAGGGTGGACGAATCCACCTCGCGCTGCACCCACCGGACAAGGTCGGGCGGATGCGGCGCGAGGCGCGGGGCGGCGGCGGACGCGGCAGAGCAGGAGAGGCTGCGGTTGCGGCTGCCGGTGCTACGTGTGAGTGAGGATGAGAGGAGAGTGACTGTAGTGGCAAAGAGGGTCTTCCTCGCAGTCGCCGGCGTAGCCCCGCGGCGGCGGCCGGCATAGGGACGCGCTGCTGGCTGGATGCGGAGCGGGCAACAGGTGCGCACTCGTCCACTGCACCTACGATAAGAGCTTGGATTGTTTGTCCAAACGTTGAGGCAAACCCTTAGATCAAGGATAATTTGGATTGTTTGTAAAAAAAAAAAAGGGTAATTTGAATTTTAGCTGATCTTTGCAAGTATTTGACCCAAATGAAATACAGTGTTTATGAATTTATTTATTCTATGAATATTATTAAATATAAATAAAAATCAATTTTAACATTTTTTATCCTCTAATGTGCATCCTAAAAGACATTCTCATTCTTTATATTTGACTAGTGAGAAAAAAAAAATTATAAATATAATATGTCTATATTTGGACATCCAATTAGGTTGTTGTAATCTCTTTCTATAAGCTAGGAAGATTATAATGAGTCTCTTCAAATTGTTTGTACGCTTCCTTTGCAAACATAGGATGTTTAGGATTACTTTGTACTAATAGTCTCTCCATTCTGTTTTATAAGACATAGATTTGCATGCCATTGTCTCCCAAATTATGCCTTGACGGTCTATTTATTTTATTTTATATTACTTACATTTATAAATTTATGATAAATTGCATAGTGTATTTGATTATAAATCTAACTATATCAAATTTGCATCATAAAAATAAAATTTGTTAGTCAAGTTATTGGTCAAAGAACTTGAAATTTAAATATGGATATACGTGTGTGCCTTATAAACAGAACGGGGATATTTTTGTGGCCTAAAAGAGAATGAAATTTCAATAGAGGGAGAAAAATTAAGGGTGAAAAATATGTGAATTTGAATCTTGATATCTAGTACTTCATCTATTTCAAGATATAGATCTGACTTTTCATGGCCTCCAAAATTAGTTATTTTCACCTTTAATTTCTCTTCTTCTATTAAAAACATCATAGCCATAAGAAAATGCTTTCAGATACATATATCTATATAATATGGCACGTATGCTATGGAGGTTATGGAAACTTCTTTGTTGTGAAAACCTGTGCAAACCACGACAAAAAAGTCATCTAAATTTCTAAAAAAAAATCACACATGTAGATTATATGATGATGCACAATCATTTAAAATATCTTGTCCAAAACTCGACTTCGTTTGTGAGATACAAAAATAACAAATTTCAAGGCGTAAAAGTTGTCCAATGATTTGTTAGAAATTTGTTATTTTTATATCTCACAAATGATGTCGAGTTTGGATAAAATATTTCACATGGTTATGTATCATCATATCATCTACATGTGTGATTTTTGGTAAATTTAGATGACTTTTTGCCATGGTTTACACAGGTTTTCACAGCCAGACCGTTTCCATAGCATATGTTGTCATATAATATATCTAATGGAATCGATTACAAAAGAATTTAGATCATGTAGCTCACTTGGTATGCACCGTAACAAAGGTACTTATTTTGTATTTAAAAATATTTTCTAGACAAGAAGTACCATATAACCATATTTATTATTTACCGAATCTGACCTTTGTTAATTGTAAAAAATAAGCCCCTTGTTCAAAGAAAATGCACGAAAGCATTTATATCTTAATCTCAAGCCAACATGAGCCAAATATATTGTTCAATAACTACAACCTCAAGTTTGCTAGGCCCTATTTGGTAATTAATCCTATGACTCTTTTTTTAGTTCTAGGACTTAAAAGACTATGAAGAAGGTGGTTCTAGGGACTTTTTAGCAAAAATTCCTAAAAAGTATGTTCCTATTTGATTTCCTAAAGAATTTTATAGACTTTTATTTTATTAGTCCCAACATAAAAGGTTCTCAAACGAAACATGCCCCCGAGACCCTATTACCGCTTGCTCGTCTAAAAGTCTTTAAATTTGTTGATACAACCTTGAAGCTAATATGTTAGGAACCAGCTAGATTGGGCCGGAATCGACACGTGAATTGGGGAATTAGGGGAAGAAGATGGGGACGGAGGTGATGGTGGTGGTGGCGGCGTGGAGCGGCGTGGCGAGGGGCAGCCCGCGTGGCGGGCGCGGGGCGCGGGCGAGGCGAGGCCGGCGGGCGCGCGGGGGGGAGCGGGGAGCGCGAGGAGAGGGAGAGAGGAAGAGATTGGGATAAAATTTCTTTATTTGCTTGTTGCCCTGAAAGATTACAGACCCTTACTTTTATAGCCCGACTTGTGGGACTTGTATCTCAAGCAATCTCTCTAAAGGTTTCCTTATAGATTGGAATACCTTTTACAAACATATCCTATTTATTTATTTCCTAATAAGGGTCTCCCTTATAGATGAGATAGCCCCTTGCACACCAAAACGCCTAAAGATAATCCTAGATATTTTCCTCCTTTATTCCTGAATTAATTGCCGAAGAATCCGCGGAAAGGAGGGACGGCGGCGGGCGCGCTTGCAAGCCCGGAGGGGGCTACCGGCGCCTCGGCCTATCGGCCCGGTCCTCCCGGGCCCAATTTCCCGGGTCATGACATCTCCCCCTTTCTCCGACCGGCGCGTCCTCGAAATGGATGAAAGTCCATTCGGTCACTTTGGGTGGAGATCACCGCCTCGGGATGATGAGCTCAACCCGCAGCATTAGTCGGCCCCGCACCGGTTCCCGAGAATCATGTTCTCCCGGTTCGCTTAGGATCAAAACCGTGAGGTAGTGAAGGTTGCCGATGTAGCCATGGTAGATGTACCCGTGAACAAAGACGCCTCTCGCTGTGGAAGTCGCCTCGACGACGGGCCGCCAGTGAGGGAGCTCCTTTGAACACCACGCCAAGGTGCCGATGCACCATGTCACGGGGTGGGCTCTCCAGAATAAGAAACACTCATTGGGCGGGGCGTTGACGAAGAGCGGAAGCAGGCGCCAGATGGTGATCGCCAGATGGTGATGTCGCGGCGAGTAGGAGGAGTAGCAGCCAAGTTCAACATCGTACCGTACATGAAGGAGCCGACGTCGAGCAGAGAGGGCGAAAGTTGGTGGGTACCCCTCTCTGCATCGTAGCTGATGTGGACATTGTCGACGGTGAGGAAGAGGCGATCCATGTCGTCGAGGAAGACGACCCTGGCTGGGCCGACGTGATGGCACCGGGGCCATATGCCGCCCAACATGATGGCGATCGGTGCGGTGAAGATGGCTCGTCATCGTGTAGGCTCCCAAGGCGAGGAAGTTCGTCCCGCGGACTCCGCCTAAAGCAAGGCCTCAAAGAGGTCCGGCAATAGTGGAGAGGAAGCCGGAAGGTAGAAACGGTCGTCGAAGAGTAGGAGGCCGTCCTCAAGTGTCCATGCTGGAGCGGCATCACCCGTGGTGACGCCGAGGGCGATGCGGCGAGGTGCCGATTCTCCAATGTAGCCCCGGGCGTAGCTAGACAAAGACACCGGTGGACGTGTCGTGAGGTCAAAGGCGCCGCATGCCTCGAACGTTTAAAGTCGAGTCGTAGGTGTACGGATGCCGGCAAGATGCGACGAGCGGCCGGGGCGGGCGCCCCCGCTACGGGAGGGTGGAGCCGACGTGAACGTGCTCGGGCGACCGTCGCGGTAGTACCGCAGCTCGTGGGTCGCTAAGTCCCACGCCACCGTCCCAAGCTTGCCAACTAAGGCATGCCAAGGATGACGCCGACGCCGTCGCCCGCCGGGGTATGACGTAGGCGCCATGTCGGCTGTGCCGTCGCCGAGGCATAGTGGTACGTCAAGGTGGCTGCCCCGGTATGTAGAAGTGGCGCCGCGCTGGTGATCGCACACGCACGGCCGAGTCCGAGGCCCTGTCGTGGTCACCACGCTGGGGTCGATGTAGTTGTGCGTTGCTCCCGAAGTCGACGATGATGTTGACCCGTGCCTCGAGATCATACCGACGAGGTAGAGAGAATGAGCACCACGCATCGAGAGTCGGGTCCCCCAACGAGGACCTTCGATCACCGGCTCTTCTTTGACGTCCGCTAGTGGGGTGGTCGTCCGATCGCCGGTGTAGTCGTTGAAGATCGCGGATGTCAAGAGGTGCTTGCACTTGTGACCCCGATGTGAACGGTTTGTCACGCTGAAGCAGAGGCCGACCCTCAGGCCGCTCCGTCATCTCTTTCGGGTGTCGCCCGCTAAACGGCCGAGTCGTTAGTGCCGACGAGTGGGCGCGGGGCGGCCAGGGCCATGGGCACAGTGCCCCCCGCCTTCGCCAGGTGGCTGGCTTGCCGGTGTTGTAGAGGATGGCGAGGCGTCGCCAGACGCCCGGGCGAGACATGGCTGCCTCCATGTCCTTGGGATTCTCGTGATTCGACGGCCTTGAGCGGTTCGCTCAAGCTCTGTGATAGATGTTCACCGCCGCTTGTCATCGAGGTTGCCCGCGTGCCACGCGGCGCCAAGAACTCGCTCCGTGTACTCATCGACGGTGCCTGTCTTCCTCGATGATGCCGCCGCTTCGCCAATGGATTCCGCCGTCCAGGCCGGAAGCTCGTTGGACGTATTGGGCGGCTCGCCCAATCGCCATCGGGTTTCTCCCGGGAGGACAGCCTCATGTACCATTGCCGTGCTCCTCCCGTGAGATGATAGGAGGCATACCGGATGTGACAGTAACCTCCTAATTACCGGGCCCACTACACACTGTCTTTGTCCCAAAGACCTCGGCGGTACCGTGCGGATGCACCCAATAACTTAAGAAGTTCGTCGGGTGTCATCGGAAACCCCGATTACACCACTCATACCAGATCAACAAAGGAGTAGCTACAACATTACAACATTTGTTACAAAAATATAGATCGAGTGCGGAAGAATAATAACATAAATTTTAAAAGGTGAATAAGTTAAATTTGAGTATACTCAACTTAATTTGCGGAAACCGGGTAGAACTAGAAGACAACCGGATCATGTCGTGCCCACCGACATAACCCCGTTAACATCACGAGTCAACACCGCAACAAGGGTTAACAAACCCCGAGTACACAATGTACTCCGCAAGACTTACCCGACAAAAAAGAAAGACTCCAAGGATATGTTGGCTAAAGGGAAGTAAAGCTAGAAAAGGGAAGTTTGCGAAAAGCTTACTACAAGTGGATCCTTACTTTCAATATCTTTAGCATAAATTTTATTGGAGCATAAATAAAGCTAGATTTGCACCCTGTTCTATCTCAAACACTTTTAAGCAACACATCTCAACTTATCTCTGCATCTCTTTTTTCTTTCATAACCATGAGTAACCTTGTTTCTTCAATTACTACGATGAATGGGCGTAAGAACGGGTCTCCATAACCGAGAAGCAAACGGCGATTCATGAACCGATTAAAACCCAAACTGGGATCCCTAACCACACGACATATGTAGCACTTAAGCTTGCATATATCAACCTTCTTCAGATTTGTCCAAAACGGAACGAGGGCGCCACCGAAAGTACAAGACTCCACCTCCCAACCCCCGCCAAACCCTAATGACAATGACGGTTTACCCAAAGAGGGTGGGTACACGCTACTCCCGCCATCTCTCCACTCCCGCGTGGTTGCCATTCCCGATTTGGCTCCACCGAGATCCGCTTACCGGAGTATGTGGCTAGTTAGGGTCGACCGACCTCGGGTGACAACCAGCACCGTGCCTTTTTGCCAAGGCCTCAGCGCATTTACGCTCAAAAAGTCCCGAACTTAACAATCCAAACAATCCGGACGGTCCTTATACGAACAACACGGACAAGCACAGCTAGGTATCCCGCCGGCTCTCAACCCACGCCCGTCCGATCTCAAATTCATCACTACCATACTTATTCTCATGAACCACCATCGTGGTGTTCTCTTTTTCCATAGCCGAGGAACAAAGATAAAAACCTATATCTCGCGAATGATGAAAGCATCACCGACTTCTACCGAAGTCTAGGCATTACTAAGCATAAAAAGATCGACCTACACATACTAGTGGGATAAATTCTCGAATAATCAGATCAAGGTAATCATGCAAAGAATCGTGATCAACCAACTCCTACTAACTTAATGCACATTGCACTAGACTTAAGGTGAATAAAACATTTATAAAATAGCGAAGGGTTTATGCTCCGGCTTGCCTCAGACAGGGAAAGTCGATCCTCAGAGAAAGATTGTTAAGTCAAACTTGACATCATCCTTATCGACGGACGGATCTTCTCTCGAAGCTTGATCATCGCGAACCATATCAACACCTTCTCCAAAGCTTCATCAACACGATCCGACTCACTCTCGTATACTCTACACGTAGATGATGATGCATGCTTTAGCGTGATGGAATGGTAAACATGATGCTTGATGATGCATGAAATAATAAACACTTGAGTACAACTTTCCTTCACGATAAAGTTGCAACCCAACAAAACCAACTTGTTGAACTACTCTATAAGATATCATCACCATTGCCTAAGGAGTTCTCAAGGACCATTTGATTGTGGTATGATCCAAGTTTCACAAAACAATCCCAAAGCACACATCAAACCTAGGTCATTTACACTAACTACTCTCTTTTTCTAATTAAACAAATAAAGCATAAAACAAAAATAATTAAACATTTCAAAATGACTCCAAACTTTTTATACAAGTAGATCACATCATAAAACAGACCAAATAAATTTTCACGATTTTTGAATAAATAGAATAATTATTAAAAATCAAGGAAGATGCATTTTTCAATTAAAATTTGTATTTTTAAATCATGCAAGAACTACTCAAAAATCTAGGTTTCAAAATTTTCATGGGTAGACATACTCTTGGGAAGGCTACACAAAAATTTTTAGAATTTTGAATAAGTATATGAATTTATACAAAAATCACAAAGTTCAAAGACTATTCATCATAAATGAAATTGAATAAAACACATTTAAAACAAAACCCGCCTTTCGGGGCCTAAATCAGCCCATCACCCCACGCGGCTCCGGCATGTGCGGCCCAGCCTCTTGCTACAGAGAAGGATCTGGCCCGGACGGCCGCCCTCGGGCTGATCGCGGCGATCGCCGGCGTTGGCCGGCGCATAGCTCACGGCGGCGACTTGCCCCTCTTGACTTCCTCGATGTCCCGCACCTTCGGCACTCCAAACCCACGGCCTAGGGCATCGAGGCACCTGCTTGCCGACGGCCACGGCGGCGCGGCGGACGGTGGCGCAGCTCACCGGAGTTAAACCCGACGACGGCGCCGTGACCAAACCAACCGAAGACCCACGAGGGCACCCTTTCCCCTAACTTAATCGAAAGCCTAAACGAAGTCCCACAGCGGTGGCGCCTACGCTGGGCGGGCGCTGGTCACGGCGGAGCTTCGTCGGCGTCGACGTTCCGACGACTCACGATGCAAGAAAAGGAAAACGATCGACACGGTCATGGGCAGCGCCTCACCACGAGCGCGATGCTCACGCCGATTGAGGCTAAGACGGGGTGGGAGATGGTTGGACGACGGTGACAATGGGCGGCGGCGCTCCCCGGTGGCAAGCTCGGCGTTCGCCGATCCCGCAGGCAAAGACAAAACGGTCGAGCCGACCATGACCACATCGCTTCAGCGATCCCAAAGCACTAGCCGGTTTTCCTCGAGTCTCACCGAAACAACGGACGACGGGCGAGGTGATGCGCCGGGCGCGCCTAACCGGCCACTTAAGAAGACGGCGGCAAGGCTGGTGCGTCTCGCTACGAGACAAGGCACGAAGTTGGCTCAAAAGAAGCGCAAAGAAGCTGCGGCTCGTGGCTAGATGGAACGATGAGAGGTGGAGTGGTGGCGGTGCGTCACGGGCGGACGGAATCGACGGTGACGGCAAAAGACGGAAAGAAGAAGAAGAAATCGACGCCCCTCGTCGTCTTAAACGAGAAAGGAAGAGGTCGAGGACGTGGATGGCGACTTCGCGAACTTGGCCAGGTAGCCGGTGACGCTGACGGGATCGGCCGAATCGTCGAGACGACCACGGCGGACGCCGTGGCGACATGGCGGCATGGAGGTGAGGGGGGATCTACCGTTAACCGTAGCACTCAAAACCTAACTTTTCTCGAAATTTGTCAAATTCTCCCAAAATTTGAACTGAGCTTGAAAAACTCAAAAAAGTGACTTAGCCTAATTTTTCAAGATCTACAATTTTCACAATTGGAAGATTTTCAAATTCGGCCTCTAAATATGACTTTTGAAATGGGGTCAAAAAGGACAAATTTGAATTCAAAATTACTTCAAAATTTATTCAAAAAACTTCAAAAACTTTGTACACCTCTTTTGTACATCAAAACAAGATCTACAACTTGGCTTTTGGAAATTTTTGCAAATTTTGCTTAGATTTTGAATTATGGAAAAGGGGATAAAAGAGAGAATGGAATTAGGGTTTTCAAGCTCAATTCAAACTTGAATTTGACTCAAATTTCAGATTCCCAACCTATACTACCAAACCCATCATACAACAACACACTTAGGATCAAAAACATGTGATCAACATAAAATCACTCTAACCCCCGAAAGCACAAAACAATTTCTAAACAATTAAACTTATTTTTAATTAATGCATAGGAGGTTATGCAAAAGCATGGATGCTTTGCAATGCAATGATGACATGATCAAAATTTTAATTGTATATTAACACGATGGGATGTTACACCAGACTTTGCTCAGAAGTGGCGCACCTTATCCCCCTCGAAGAATTGCTCGCGTGGGTTGATCCATGGGAGGGATCCTCCTTGCCATCGTAGGTTGGGAAGGATAGCTTGTGTAGGCTGTGGGAGCGAGACCTGGGAAGGTGTCGGCCGGAGGGGAGGGGGGCGCCCGGGCGGGCGCTGCCTTCGCCCCAAGTAGCCCTTCATCAGGGTTGTCCAGATTGGTCGCCGCGGACTTGATCGCCCCGGTTCTCGCTTTGCCATCGGTCCGCTTCTTGATGAAGTCGCGGCTGCTGTCTCCAACATCGTCTTCATCGCAATCTCGGCGTCATGGAGTTGTTGACGGCGCTTGAGCACCGCTGGATCGTCGCCCGAGAGGATAGAGAGCTTATCCTCGATCGCGGTACATCCTAATGTTGAATTTGGCAAACTCGTCCCCCAAGTTCTTCGCCAGCCTTCTTCGATTCGGGCGTCCATGGTGGTGGGTGGATCGCAGTTGGTCTCCCGGATACCACCGCCGTTTAAAACCGCCTAGATTGGGCCTGAACCGACACATGAATTGGGGAATTAGGGGAAGAAGATGGGGACGGAGGTGATGGTGGTGGTGGTGGCGTGGAGCGGCACAGGCCGCCAGAAGGTCCTAGATGGCTAGAGGGGGGTGAATAGCCTATAAAAAATTTTCTACAAACTCAACTAAACAAACCGATTAGTATAAAAACTACAGAAAGCGGTTTGCACTAGCTCTACCGGTCTTGCAAGCCTTCTAGTGACAAGACTAAATATATCTATGATCTCTAATCCACACAAAGTCTATGTCACTACTCTAGCTAATGAGCAATCCTAATATGGTCCTTATGCTAGCAAGAACAACTACACAAAGCAAGTGCTAGCTCTCTACTCAAGGTAAACTAGGAAAGTAATGCAAGAGTGAGAAGCTTGTTATACCGACGTGTAGAGGATGTCAACCAATCACCGAAGAAGAAGAAAAGCTATCAATCACACGAAGGTGATGATCCACACACCGAGACAATGAACAAGTCGATTTGTTCACCCGAGTTCACTTGTACACCGACAAGCTAGTCTCCGGTTTGTGCCGACCAACACAAGGATGGTGTTTGAGCTAGGCGGTGCCCTTGCTAGCCTCAACACACCACTCAACAAGTGTGGTACCCAAGACACGAGCAATGTATTCCTTGCACTTTGTCTTCCGACGAGGAGTGCGTGATCCTCTCACATTTCGCCCCTGAGGTGGCCAAGAAACAATCTCCTCTTCTTGCCAACAACTCTACCAAATCACCAAGCCGGCTAGGAGCGGTGTCTCCAAGAGAAACGAGAAACTCACCGCTCACAACGATCCCCAAGTGCCTCTAGATGCAAGAACTCGATGCAATGCACTTGGATCACCTCTTCTCAAGAATGAAGCTCACAAGCAAGAATGAGAGAGAGGGAGGGTTGTTGCTCAGCTCTAGGATGTTAGGAGGATTCAAATGACCAAGAGAGAGAGCAAGAGGCAGCCAAGGGGGTATAAATAGGCTCCACCTAAAAATGGAGCCGTTGGGGAGGAACATGCAATTCCCGCGGCCGGCCGGACGCGCCGACCGGACTCATGCATGAGTCCGGTCGATGAGTCCGGCCACAACCGACAAAACCCAACATGCCAAATTTAGAACCCCTCGCGCATGCGTCCGGTCGAGGAATCATCGTCCGGCCATGCTTCGGTGCATGCGCCCGGTCACTCCCGAAATAGACCACGAAAAACATGCTCTGTTCTTTTTGACCGGAACCACACACCGAGGCGCCCGGTCGATTTCTGTGATGCTTCCGGTCACGAGTCCGCATGCGTCCCGGCCGCCTCCCTCGAGCCGTGAAAATTCATCGTTGTGTTGCCGTTTCTTCGCCTTTGCTCCAAACCGACTTCCGTCACTTGTTTCTTGTTGCCGACACGTCGAAGAACACCCCCGACACCATGTGTTAGCATTTTCAAAACATCTTCGACAAGGACGGAGTTAGCTCTTTAGGTTAGAATGCATGCATATGAATTTTGAACCTAAAGGCACATGAGGACCGATATGTACGATAAGTTTTCCTCTTTATAGTACGGCTTATCGATCCTATAATCACCCACACCCTCTATGGTGTCTTGGGTGTGAAATCAAAAGCCCTATGGTTATACCTTTGCCTTGGGGTCAATTGATCTCCGAAACTCCACCGAAGTTGCATGCTTGATCAACTTTTGATCACCTCGACTCATCCTCCATGATCAACATGCACCAATCTCCCCACGACCAATCTCCAATCTAATTAAACACTTAGCATCGAGAGATTAGTCCTTAGGTGTCACTAATTAGTCAAAACCAAACTAGAGATCTTCAATCTCCCTTTTTGGTAATTGGTGACAACCCGCATAAAGGTTTTATGATTAATGTTTTTGAACATACAACGGTTGTCCAAGCATTTTGCTTACAATCATAGGATTGGACAATCATCATAGTTCTGTTTTGGTAGCATGAGCTCCCCTACATGTATGCCACGAGTTTGGAACGAAGCATTGCATACATGTATGAATATTGAAATTTAGGGTGAGCTATGTTACCAAAATGATGCTTAGGGTGAAAGAAATGGACCTTTGAAGCGTGATACCAATCGGAGTTGCGCCATTTTCACCATACAAGCATCAAGGTAACTAGATTTTCATCAAAACTCAAAGTACCACGTGAGATCACATTATAAGCAAGGTACTTGAATTAAGAGCGGAATTTAGAAAATCTAGTTAGTTCCTATGCATGCTAGTTATCAATCAATTGTAAACCACTTGTAAAAACTAGCATACACCACACAAGCATGTATATATAGAATTTAAATACATGTGCAATGAACAAGTCATATATTAGTGCACAATCAAATGCAACAAATTGTCTATGAGCTTGCTCCCCTACTTGTGTGAACCACTTGTAAACTCATGAACCACATGAGAGGTTTTCAAAAACATGTGGAATTTTTAAATTTTCAAACCTTTCATGCACTAATCTCTCCCCCTTTGTCGACAATTTCCATAAAGGTATGACCATGTTGTGTTATGGAAGAGAGAATAGTGCTCAAATTTGGTCAAATTTGGATTACTTGTTAAACATATATTTCGGTTTGAACCAAAAGACAAGCTTCTTCACACCTCATGACAAGGGTTATCTTGCCTATGTTGAACTATATGTGTGAAAAGATAGCCAAATTCAATACTTGAGATTGCAAGCCCATAAACTTATCATATGTCATCACTAGATCAAACAAGCATACATAGCAATAGTAATGGCATACATACATTGAAATCCTTTTTATTTTCCATGAATGCTTCCTAAGGCACAAGTTATATGTCTATATGTACTAACATGTCCTTAGATATCATGAATGCCATGTCAAACAATTTTACCTTTGCTTTGCTTGAAGGAGGGGCATGTCATGATAGTGGGGTGCATTCAACTCATGTTGAGAAGTCAAGGATATTCAACTCATTTCTTAGCTTGCAAAACCTCTTCTCATCTAGTGGCTTTGTAAAGATGTCGGCTAGTTGATCTTGGTGCCAATAGGTTGAATAGCAATGTCACCCTTTTGTTGATGATCTCTAATGAAATGATGCCTTATATCAATGTGTTTGGTTCTTGTATGTTGGACCGGGTTTTGTGTCATCTTGCAAGCACTCTCATTGTCACAATACAAAGGCACATGATGGAAATAAATCCATAATCCTTCAAGGTTGATCTCATCCATAGCAATTGTGCACAACAACTACCGGCACTAATGTATTCGCCCGGCGGTTGAAAGTGTCACAATAGGTTTTTGCTTCTTCGATGACCATGATACTAGAGATCTTCCAAGGAATTGACAAGTGCCACTTGTGCTTCTTCTATCAACCTTGCATCCCCATAGTCGGAGTCCTAATATCCAATAAGCTCAAAAGTTTGACCCCTTGAGATACCATAGCCCAACATTTTGTGTGTGCTTCAAGTACCTCAATAATATTCTTTTTGATGTGGTGAGATGACTCTCTAGGTGAGGATTGAAACCTACACACTTGCCAATACTAAACATCACATCGGGCCTAGAAGCGGTCACATAGAGTAAGCTTCCAATCAATGACCTATAGTACCTTTGATCAACCATATTGCACTTTGATCATTGTCCAATGATCCATTGGTACCA
>JADLZK010002990.1:0-18718 GCA_015847255.1 Hyparrhenia diplandra
CTATATATTTGTACATACCTATTCCTTGACTATTGAATATGTTTATTTGTACAAACCTATAAATTTGTACTAAACGTCCTTTTTTTTTTTGCAAATGTTTATTTATACAAACTTACTCCGATTGTTATGTAATTGAGAGGAGGATAGATTTGTTATCGTCGCCCCTACCCGATTGCCACGAGGTCGATGGCCACCGTTCCGGCCTCCACATCACTGATCACCCCCGTGCCAACCAATCGGAGGGTCCCCGCGGCTGAAGCTGCCACTCTCCACGCCACGCGCTAGCTTAGCTGCTAGTATATCATCAAGGTATATGTACGAAATGTACGTACGTAGGCAAGTACCCGGCTGTCACGCTCGTCTGTTTGCTTGGCGGAGGAGAGACAGGAAACACGTGCACGGTACACGTACGGGCCGGGTTGTCGTTCGTGGTCCAGATCGATCAGCTGCTGCAGATAATAGGAATAAGGCAAGGTGACGCGTGCAGTTTTGTGTTGGGCCTTTCCAACCAGCCGTGCCTGGCGCCCCCGTGCCCAAAAAAGATCTCGAGCAGTCGCAGCGTGACCAGCAACTGGGCCCATTTGGGTGGGCGGCCCGGCACGCGGGCTGAGCTGGTTCCTTTTGAGCCTTCTTCCGCGCGCGTTGCGGTCGCAGATCGCCCTGGTAAGCAAGCAAGCAAGCGCTGGGCCTGGGCCGCACGGAAACGCAATTGGTTTTTGTTCATGAATAGGGATACCACCATTGCAAATTCCCTTCTGCTTATCTCCATTTTGTATTTCCACTAGTAGAATGGCGCGCGCCTCGCGCCCCCTCGGATGTGAAATTTCTGGAGAATAACAATTGCAGTTGATAGCAGCACCATAGTTATATGAAGTTATTACACCATCAAGATGCGAGAAAGGTATTACTATTTTCGTGAGAATAGCTATTATACATAGGTTACAATACGATGATGTTGAGCAAAAGCCTCACACATTTGCTTGTTTTTCTTTTTCCTGCACCGGTTGGTCGTCAATTTTCTGCAGGACATGCTGCTTCCAACTCATCTGGGCATCTAATCTGTGCATGTAAATTGTTTTATTATCCATGTGAAAGATAGGGTTTAAGTAGTCGCATACAGTGCCTAAATATATAAGATTACTGCACTTTGAAAACTCACAGGGTCAGGGATGCGATGAGGTCTTCATGAGTGAACCTCAGTCCAGCATTGTATTTGGTTAAGTTTCCAATGGCAGCATCAAGTGAGACATCTGCACCAACTGCAAGAGCCTTAGTGCCAACGGCAGCAGAGCCTGACTACAGGATTGGCTGTCAGATCAATGCTTGCATTAACTCCAGCATAATCATGCAAATACTGAAGCTCAACCTGCGATCAGAAATGAATACGTGAATACATTAAAGAATAACCTTACACTTAAGAAATAATAAACTGAATTAGATTCTTACCTTTCCAGACCTCTGATCAGGAACAGCAAAGCTAAGTATGGTTTTGTAGTAATGACATATCACATGAAAGCAAACAGTCAACAGAACTCAAACTTGAGAAATATGAAGATCAACTAATTAGTCACAGAGAAAATTGTTGAGCAACACAAATAGCATGCTTTGCGCCCTTGCAGGCTTTTTTAATTTGAAGACATACATATATATATATATATATATATATATATGTGTATCTATTTGTCATTGTATAAGATGGATATCTTGGACAATTTGAAGTTGATAAAAAGCAAGAGCCTTAAGCTGAAGCATAACTACGCATACACATCAGAATTGATACATATATTATATATGGTAGTTAACATTGAAAATAGCAGAGAAATACATGACTTCATATTACATACATTGTAGGCCATGTCGTGCATACATACTCAGGCTTTGGCAGTTCTTGCTGAGGAGCTTCTTCATGCTCCTGTCCCCTGTTTGGCAGTGAAGATGGTATTGTTGGGTAATAGGAACACATGAAGCACAGGTAACCTCTGTAAAATGGAAATCAGGTGGTAACAATGGTTTCAGTTAATGCAGGCGGTGGTAACTATTGCAGCATAGAGTGTGACATCAATTTGTAAGGGTTAAATGCAGAAGGATAATTAATCTGAGAGCTCGATGACCCTATGCAGGGAAAGATTTGGGCTGAGATACCTTCAGAGAATTAACCATTTATGTAAGCCCGTGGTTCAGTGGTTGTTCAGTCCATCCTGTATATTTGAGAGATCACCCTGTATATTTGGCAAACATTGTAAATGTTAGTGCTGCATCACATATCAATTGCCAAAAAAAATGTGAAAGGTTTAAACAGGAATATGGAAAAGCTTATTTTGAAACTGCTTATATTATGCTACTTTCTGCAACTGCTTGCCGGAAGGAAAGAGAGAGGCTATCAAATAAACAAAAGGTGCTGAATTCCTAACAGTAAACTGTGAACTGATAAAATAATGGTTTTAGAGCCATTTTGCTAAGTGCATCGTCCTGATTTTAGGAAACAACGGTATTTTTCATGACATAGGAGCAAAGGTATGGCCGCTATCTTCGCATGGCACATGCTAATGTAGATGCTTGTTCTTGTCAGACACCCTAGAGATGACTGAATCTGGTCAAAATGAGGCTTATAATCCAGCCTAGATCTTGTAAAGAAAATTAAGGAGGCAACCACATGTCCACTGAATCAAGGTAAAGGCAATGCAATAAGAAAATGAAAAATAAAATACACCCAAGGTGAGTAAGAAATCCCTATGTCTGTTATAGAACAAATCTATTGTTATGCCATGTGAATCTGTAGGCAATGGTTTTTTGTCGGTTTAACTTTTTTAGTAAAAATGAAATCAGAATCTTAGCATGTAGAGAATGACTACTCCCTTGTTTACCTATTATCGCTTGTTAGCCAGTTTTTAGAACTGCAACCACTTCCCCTGTGCATGAGGCTTTTATCGGTCTATCTTCATGACCATTCTGGATAAGCCTGAGAGCTGGACAGATAAGAGAGAGCACGCGGCATTATCTGTAGAACAAAGTTTCAGTTACATCATTATAAAATTCTAGCAATCAATTCAGGTTCAGGATAGCATAGCAATGAATGGATCCTTCAAGTTCACAAGAATCTGTGGACCGAGAGGTCTTACCTTTTTTTATTTTAAAACTGCAGAATACATTGCAATGGCTGTGCCACAAAATAATCGCTGGCATAAATCCTTGAACATTAGCAGAATAGAAGAGATGGTACAATTGGTAGAAGCTCACCAATACTATAATGGGCTGGGAGGCAAGGAAGCTGGTCTGTCAAGATTAACTTTTGTGCTCGCAATTTAAAGTTATCAGAAAATTTCTTAAAAAGCATGGTGTGCTGTAGCAAAAAAACAAATAATCATGATAAGGCAAATTCAAGTATTCCTGATAAGCCAAAAATATGAATAGAAGGTCAAAGGGTAGAATGCAGAGCTGTCTAACCTTCTTCAGTTATGAAGATAAGTAGCTTTATTTACCTATATGAATAGAAGGCTTGTGGTAACTATGACCTGCAAGAACGACAAATTTTTTATGTCTGAAACAACATTTTGTCTTTATCAGCCAAGTACGTGCAAAATTAGATTGAAGAACAAATAGTATTTTTAGTCACCAAACAAAAGACATAGGCACTGGCAAAGTCTGATGAGCAAAAAATGAAATGAAGCCCATCAAGGTCTGCAAATCAAAATCAATAGGAAGCATCAAGCGGCATCAGGTTGGCATGACGGTCATTAGATATTTCTCTATTACATCCTGATTTTCTTCTCCAACATTTTATTAAATAATGCTCACTGTTAATACAGGAACTCATAGCCGATGAAGACTTTGAATCAAGTGATCACTCTCTAAATGACCAATTGTACCTAATAATTTTCATTTCGGATTCTAGAGGCAGCAGTTGCTTGCATAGTTGGCTGAATATTGTCCTGATCACTGTATTTAAGCAGACCTGATAGACCTGTGATATTTTGGTGATCCCAATCACTGTATTTAAGCAGACCTGATATTAATCTAACCAATACTTTGCTTGCTCTCTAAATCACTGTTAATACAGGTTTGAGACCTGTGATATTGTTTTTAGAAGACCTATCAGATAGCATAGTTGGAATCTACCCAGGTGCCAATGAGGTAGCTATATATTATATGTAATCAAGGTATGCTTATTTTAGTTGCCTGGTCGTCGGTCTATTCACGTTCGAACAGGCAACTGGGAGCAGTACTGTTTTAGAAGGCAAATAGCACTATAAGAATATTATTAACCTGAACTCTACAGCGATTTCGGTCGGCGCAGAAGCAGCGAGGCGGACGGGACGACCTGCACGAGCTGCAAGGGGGAAAAAAGCAAGCAAATCATGGGCACACAGTGGATCTGTAACAACGACGGCCATTGCGTGGCATAAAAAGGGAGCCTAGAGGACAAGGACGAACTTGGAGTTCGGAAGGCTGATGACGACGTCCATAGAGAGGCAGCGACCCTCGACGACGGCGCCGAGAATGGCGGCGCAGGACGCCCCTCCGTAACACCGACGAGGTCGGCACGCGGAGGGACGGCGAGGCGGCGGCCGGCCCGATCCAAGAGTAGCAGGACACCCAGCGCAGAGGAAGAACGAGGAGCGGCGGCATCGGAAAGAACCGGAGACGAAGCAAAGGAAGAGGGAGGGAGACACGGCGGAGGCAGCGAGGAAGAAGGGGTCGATTTAGTGTGATCGGGCAGAAACCGAGGCAGGCACAGTAGAATCCCAGCATATATACGGAGCGAACCAGCTTCTAAGCGACGAGAAGCTGAGAAGCATGAGAAGCTGGGAAGTAAAAAGCTGATTAGGCTAATCTAAACCGCAAACCGCCAAATCTAACAACGGCCATTATTTTTGGCGTACGTGGATAGACGTTCCTGGCAGGAAGCCATTCCAGGTTCTGGCGTTTTAATTTGTCGACCCAAATTTAAGATTGCGCTTGACGCTTGTGCTGTGGTGCAAAAATCTTACGAGTTGTAGTAATATTAAGATAAGAACAAAATGAGATTGTTTATGAAAGTTATAATTCTGCCTTTTCTAATGACAAGGACGTTATAATTCTGGTTGGGGCAGTAAAGAATGAAGATGGGCGCATTTTTGTTTGTGAAAGAAACCTAAAAAATTTTATGTGGTACGTATATATGCAGTAGCAGACGTGCACCGCAAAAGATGCGAGTTTGACGCGATTTATCGTAACCTCTCATCCATGGTTGCATGAGGAAAAATATCTTGTCAAATGATTCGTACTACTCTATACCGGCACTAATTGTGCTTAAAGGGAAGCACGCCTAACACTAGTCAACGCCTCGATTTGACGTCGTGAGCGTGTTGACTAACTGGCCAAACAAATCCCACTGCACTCACTCGTGTCTCCGGGGAATCAGACCTTGACTTAAAAGAACTGGACGATAATCAGGTCAAGTCTCTTCATGAGAGTGGTTGTCATGATCGTGGATCTGATTGCATCGCCGGGCATAATTTGACACTTCTTGACCTTTATGACACACTATCTCCTTCCACATGCACATTATTTTCCCTGCCCAATAGGGTTGTTGGGCAGCTAATATATGCAGTTGTAGACTTTTGAAACCCGGTGCACTTAGACTCTGATTTCCGTTGTGTTTTTCTTTTTTCAACTTATGGACCCTGATTTATCAACCATGGAGTAACTGTTTTCTCTCAAAAAAAAAATAAAACATCATCAGTCGGCATCTCAGTCGCAAAAATCATCATCTCTAGCTCAGATCAATGGCTTTGTCAACGTTCCTTATCAAGGGAGACCACAATCAGCAATGTACGTACAAGCTAGGGATTACATCAGGGAACAAGGCTGATCTTAGCACAATGACCTTTGTCGACTAGAAAAATGCAGTTTGCTGGGATGCGATAACCACAAGGGTACAAGGTTTGTTAGAAATCCTTACACGTACGGTGGCAGCAGCGGAACAGAGATTCTAAAAAATGGTGTGTCATCGATGCATAAATAATACCCATATATAACCGCAACCCTTTCTTTGCTACTACTAGAGTAGTACTAGTACTCTTACTTACTTAAGAACAACATGCAAAGCTTTACGTTGGCTAAACACAACGAGCTTTTGCTGACCAGGCTTTAATTCCTACTACAGTAGTACTATATATATTCCCTGATAGCAGTTGCGTCCTAGTCGTAACTAACCTTGTCCGCTTATTGCCGCCATGAAGTAGTTAATCTGGTTTGATTAGCCACGAATGTCGTCGTCGGGATCCTCTTGTCTTCTCTTCGCCGGCCGGCGTCCGTCGCCGTCAGTCTCTCGGCCCGCAGCCCCACCCATCCACAGCCACAGCACCGGCCGCCGCCACGTCGTGACGATCGACGCGCCGCCTGCCGAGCATGCAAGCAAGCAGTTTCCCTGCATTTGTCTGTCAGTCAGTCTCTGGTCTGTGTTGACAATTGACAGTAATCTGGCGTATTAATGCTTGCACGCGGTTGTCGTTGACTCTCTCTAGTCTGCGCGCTGTTGACTAAAGCATGGCTGATGGCGAGGCTCTGGTGTCTCTCAGACGGCGGGCGGCGGACCTGCTCCGAAATTCCCAATCGGACAAATTTGAACCCGTTGTGTCCACTGAAACTCTGAATAAATATCTCCCTTTTGTCGTGCAGAGATTCCACGCAGCAGGTTGCTGAAGGTCGGAGGATTGTTACCAGTACAGGAGTACTATCACTATGAGTTGACTAGTAGGAGGAACTAGTGTACCCTAGCTGTAGCTGCGGCTGGACTGGAGTGGTGGTGCGGCCGGAGCTGAGGTCGTCGCCGATGGACGAGCGGCGCAGGCGTCCGCGACCGTCGCTTTCGGGGCTTTTGACTGCAAATTGGTCGCCCCCGCCCCGACTGCCAAACCAACGGCCGGGAGGGAGAGGCACGCGTGCTAGTGTGTGGGGCCCTCGCCTTGACGCCAGCCTACCGTCACAACGATCAACCGGATAGTCTGCTGCTCACATCCTTTTCTACGATTGACCGAGCTGACGAACCTTGCTGAAACGCGGCCATAGTAAAATCACCGTTGCTTTACGCTTACTACAAAACAGCAACTCTTTAACTTTCCTTGGTCGCCAACAACACGATGTGGTAAATCACACACGTTACAAGCAACCATCAATGTAGTTATGTCCAGAATCAGCTCATCTCTATCCATGCTCGTAGCATCACGGCCGATCACCACTTCAAAAATTGTGGACTTCTTACTATTTCCTCCATCCCAATTTTGTAAGTTGTTTGACTTTTTTTATCTCTAACTTTGACCACTCGTTTTATTTAAAAACTTATAGAAATTTTTATTTCTTTTTCATGGGTTGCTTTATTAATAAATATTCTTAAAAAATGATTTAAATTTGGCTATGTTTGTATAAATTTTTTTGAATAAGATGAGTGGTCAAACTTAAAGTTTAAAAAGTCAAATGACTTACAATTTAGAATGGAGGTAGTACTAGTTATATCACATGGAAATATCACTATAAGACATTTAGGACGGAAAGTTTATACTAAATTTTTTTATGACAAAATACTAGGAGAAGCTCACTTCACTAGGAGAATTATGAAATTCTGGTTGTGCAGCATCCTCTTCCTTGACGCCGGCACCGCCATCCGCCATCGCCGCCATGTTGGGGCCAGACACCTTCCAAAGTGTCAACTTAGCTAGGGTCACCGCCCACACTGTTCATGAACACGGTGCTGCGCGTTTGACTACACCATAGCCGCGTGACTATGTACACGCACAAGTTAATCCCCCTTTGCTTTAGCTGTGCATGACACAAAAATCTGAGCCAAGCTTTGAAAATGAGCAGCCCCGAAAGCAAGAGCGACCGAGAGCCCAACCACACCTCACCGCCGGCGCCCCCAACGGCGGCGCCGCCGGCCACCTCACGCCACCCCCTTCACCCCGCAGATCGGTGCCCCTATCCCCCCGCCACACCGCCGGGGGCGAGATCTTGCCTTCGACGGCGAGGCCGAGCCGTGGATCGGGATGAGGACGGCATCGACTCCCCCACCCCACCACGGCGGCCTTGATGACTCCGGGCGTGGGATCCGTGTCCCGTAAGGCGGCAGCGGTGGACGCGACCTAGAAGACTACCGCCCCTCCGGGGAGCCATTGCGAACACAAGCATCGGCGGCGGAGGAGCATCCAAGGCTGGACAAGTTCAATATTTTCCCCCTTCCGAGCCGGGGAGGAGCACGCGACGGATCCGGCCACGCACCGCCAGGGGCCTCACTCCAGCCTCAGATTCGCTCCGCCACCGGTGCACTCAGCATCGCGGCCGGCTGTCTCGCCGGAACAATGGATGGCTCAGCGGAGTAAGGGGCGGAGCATCCGCTTCCGATTTCGGGAGGAGAGCTTCCTCGAACACCGAAAGGCGCCACCGCCAAGCTCAAATCCATAGTCGCCGGGTTCTTGTCAGGCCGCTGGATATGGTCCCGACTACCTGGTTTCCCCGGCCGGGGACTCGCATCCCGAGAAACCCGGCCATGCGGCGCCGTCAAATGCTTTGGGATGGGACATCAATTCCTTTGTCCAAGGAGGTTGGCGAGCCATCTCGCTTAATGGAGGAGCAGAGGTCTCCAGGGGAAGCCGGGCACCGACGACGAGGGTTTCACCGAAGTGGCAACCGCTTAAGACGGCGTCAACCGAGGGCCGATACCGCACTCTTCCGGACTCCATGGTGAAGCGGCGAGGACAACGTCGGGCCGGAGTTCTTTAAGAAGAAGTTGGCGCCGGTGTTATCGCTGCCTTTCCTCAACCCACATCATCGCTAACCGCCAGGCCGGTCAGGCGCTGGCGGGAGTGCAAGGAAGTCGGCCATTTCGCCGCCATTGCCCGGCTTTCGCCGCGAGGCGTCTCCTCCGCTCTACGCATGCAAGGCTAAGCTTCCCCAAAAAACTCCATCCACAGCCGCATCACTTTCCCACCACTACCACAAAAGCGACCAACCGCCCTCTCGCTCACCAAAGAACGCAACACCTCTCCACCACCTCATCCCGACGCCGCTAGCGCGCCATGGACTACGTGCCGGCTTCGCCCGCCGAGGCCGGACCGCGCCCATGTCAACATCGCGGGTACACGGAGGGGATGACGCGAGGTCGACAGTTCGCGACGCACGCGGTGATCGCCTCGCGGCCTGGGGGGGGTACCGCGCCACCACGCGGAGATGGAGTACGCCCTCTCGACCCAAACCGCACATCCCTCCCACATGCATCAAGGTGGCACGCCACGAGCGGGGCGGTTCCCCGGGCGGACTTCGGGATGCCCCGGCCGAGCGTGAGCGCCATGGCGAGGGGCTTCGTGGAGATCGGTGGCTCGCCTTCCCCATTGGGCCATGGCGCCTGGGCTGGGGCCAAATGAAAGCACGTGGTACTTCCACGTCAAGGTGGGCTCGAGCACGCCCCGCGCGAGGCTTGGAACGCGGACGGTGTCAAGCCGATCCCGGGAGCCCCTCGCATCTTCGACAAGATCGAGACGGGGGCCGGTGAACGAGGGGCGACAATGGGCTCCTCGCTTCTTCGGGTCCGGATGGAAGACCCGCACGAAGTTGGTCCGCCGCTCACCTACACCTACTTCGCTGCCAGAGCGGGCCAGGCCATGGCCATCAATGGCTTTCCAGCGCCGACTCACATCCCGGCCACCCCTCCGACTGGTCTGGAGGGAGACAGGGCCATCCTCATCCACCTCATGGGATACGAGGATCGGGGGCCACCGCCACCGGCTCGACTCGAACACGTCTTCGGAACGCGGGAGTTCGGGCGGCCACTTCGTCACCTTCGACTGGAAGTCGGGCATCCTCGACGGCCGGCCATCACACAGCAGGCGGGCACAGCCAGGGGCCTGCCGGCCTCCTCCTTCTACCTGGGTGCGCCGGGATGACCATGACAGGGATGGCAGGGGCCCCAGGCCGCGCGAGTACCCGCTTCCCTCAAGGGTGCGCCCTCTTCCTCGGTGCTCTTTCGAGCCTGGCCGAGTATGCACCCGCACGGGCCCCCTCCTACCGTCGGCCGTGCTTGGTGCACATGGGGGCTACGCCGACAAGCGGGGCGCGAGCCCTCCCGCTTCCCCGTCGAGGTATGAGCGCGGGGCGATGCTATCGCAGACACGCCGGAGGATGACCGGAGCGCTGCCGCCGCGTTCGCGCCTCGCCGCTACAAAGGGAGTCGGCCCAGTCGCCGCCAACCACCTCGGGCCGACCACGATGGACAAGCGCTTGCCGCAGCGCAGAGGAGCCTTTCGACCCCATGCTGGAGGAGTTCCAGCCGCCGGGCCGTGGTCCTACTCGCCGGATGGTCGCTGTGAGGGCGTGTACACTCACCGACCCTATCATCCTGCATCTTCTTGTTTTGTTCCCAGGGGGTGTGGTGCTCGGGAGGTGCGAGATCACCTTCGGTCGGGTGTGTCCGTCTGGGGAACCTCGTGTGGACGACATTGCCGACCGTGTCTCGCAGACATGGACATTGACTATGTGGGAGGCGAGAAGCCGGGTGGCCACATCAACGATGGACCAAGCGGCCCGCGGGTGCCTCGGAGGTGCAAGTTGAAGAGGAGGCACGCGACCGACTTTCGCGGGGAGTTTTTCAAGGAGGCACCTAAGCCCCATCGCTTCCACGGCCATCAACCGCTTCCCCGGGCAGGGACAGACAGCCGAAGAAGCCGCCGCCGCAACACGCCAAGCCGGGGCCAGTCGCACGACCATCCGTGGTTCCGCGGGCGCCGGGCACAATTCAGCCGATGCGGGACCTTCGGGTTCATGGAGCACCGGCAGAGCGCCGATGAGGCTTTCGCTGCATCGCATCGACAGCCTTGGTGAAAATCTCTCCGAAAGGTGCCGTGGAGAAGATCGAGTCCGCACCGCCTGGGCAACAAGAAGCTGAACAAGGCGCTGCGGCCATGGCAAACCGAGATGGGGCACTCGGGTGGAAGCAATCCGATGATGTTTCGTGCTCTTGCAAGTTCAGCTCTCTTGTGACAAAAAATATTACAAAAGCGTGTCAAGACAGCTAAAGAACCGCATCGGTCGGGAGAAGTTAGGGCCGTTCTCGGTTCTTTGTTTGTTCGGTGGCTTCGTGTTTGTTCTTGAGCTCGAGGGGGAGGCTTGTGCGAGCTCCCGGTTTGTTTCGTGTCGGTGCTCGTTCTCCTTGTTGCTCAAGTCAACAAGTTCTGTTGTGTTTGCCAAGTGGTAGAAATAAAGAGGAAGTTTTGGTCTTTGTCTCGTTTATTTGAATGCCAAGTTTTGTTATCTCGCTTGTCAATGAATAACAAAGACCTAAAGCTTTTTTAACTGGAATGTAAGGGGCTTAAATTGCCCGGCAAGAAGAGAGGCGCTTAAAATCATGATCCAACAGCATCCCCACATATCATATGCCCGCAGAAACAAAGCTAAATAGAATTGATCGGTTCATGCGCCGGAGATCCGGGAAACTCTAGTCGGGGACTTGATATCATTCAGCGAGATGACACAAGGGGAGGGATCGCTTTAGCTTGGAACACCGACTTCATAGCAGCTACAAACCCGGTGAAGAAGCAAAGACGATTTGACAATGTCAATCAGAATATTCAGACAGATACTAGTTTCTCCATTACGCTTATCTATGGGCTCGCCGATGACAAATCGAAAAGCAAGCTTTTCTCGATGAATCGCTCACCGCCGGCCTACAAAGCGGGTGGCACCTTGGTTATGTTTAGGAGATTTCAACCTAATTTGTGACGCCCAGACAAAAACAACAAAGAATCTCAACAGGTCAATGATGAGAAAATTCAGACACCTTGGATGCGGGTCAACTACGTGAACTAAGACCGCTAAATCGAAGATTCACGTGGAGTAATGGTCGGGCGGTGCCAACTCTTGTGCGTCTCGACAGCAGCTCGCAATCAACAGTGGATCTCCTTGTTCCGCGATTTGTGTCACGGCGCTTTCAAGCTCCCTGTCGACCCCACCGCCCGCTAGTCTTGTGCAAGGTTCAGCAGAGCCACAGGCGGCCTTTTCAGATTCGAACACACGGACCAAAGTGCCCGGTTTCCTAGAAGTGGTAATGAAGCTTTGGGCGCAGCCGGCTCGGGGTCAAAAGCGATGATGATATCGCACGATGGCTGCTGATTGTACAGCTTCCAAGCTAAAAGAGTGGAGCAAGGAGCTATTTAGTGATGCAAAACTCCAATTTCTTCGAGGGCAAAATGAAGTAATCAACAAGGCTAGAAACGGCGGGGAGACTAGAGGCTGGGTCGGAAGCGTAACTAACTCTCATCGTGAGAGCTAAAGGTACAAGTCTTTGGGATATGCGCCATCGAGCGATCCGCAGACGCCCGTCGGTTCTCGGTTAATCCAAATCGTGAGAAGGCGACGCGTGCACTAGATTCTTCCATCGGCGTGCAAATGGAAGAAGGAAACGGAACCTCATTGCTTACCTCAAACACCCCTCGGGAGCAATTGTGCGGAATCACGGCGAAAAGGAAAGCCTCCCCGCATGATTTCTATTTCAACCCGCTAGGGACAAGAGTCGATAGGAGTCAAATCATGGATTGGAACCGGATGGAAATAACCGGTGATACAGGATCCTCAAATGGATAGGCAGTTCACCATGGAGGAGATCGAGCACGCAATTAAATTGACACCAAAGGAAAAAGCTCCAGGACCCGACGGCTTTACAGGTGATTTTTACCATTGCTGCTGGGATATTATTAAAGAGGACGTATTCAAAGCGATGAACTGCTTCTATCACCTACAAGCTGGCCCTCTAGAACTCTTAAATGGGGCAAACATCGTGCTGATTCCCAAGCTGCAAATCTCAGAAAGGGCAAATGACTTCAGACCGGTTAGCTTGATCCACTCTTTTGCAAAACTAATCACCAAGACGCTAGCCATTCGGATGTCCAACCACATTGGATACCGATCTCACCGGCTCAAAGCGCTTTTATAAAAGGACGGTGTATACAGGAGAATTACATGTATGTCAGAAACCTTGCTAGAGCTTACAACAAAAGGAAAACGCCAGCGCTTTTATTCAAGCTGGACATATCTAAGGCTTTCGACACGATCTCTTGGGAGTTTGTTCTTGAAATGTTAGAGCAGCGGGGTTTCAGTATTAAGTGGAGGACTTGGTTAAGCCTGCTATTCAGAACGTCAAGCTCTTCGGTTCTGCTAAACGGCACGCCGGGCGACACCATTAGTCACGCCAGAGGCCTCAGGCAGGGGGATCCATTATCACCTTACTTATTCATCCTCGCCATTGATACGCCACTGTAGAGTCTTGGAAATAGCGACCCGAAGAAGGGATACTCTCACCGCCGCGAGGCGCACAGGCTAAGTTCGTAACATCACTATACGCCGATGATGCCGTTATTTTTCTAAACCCGGTAAGGGAGGAGGTAGACTTCGCTACTACACATCCCGGCAGATTCTCGCTAAGCAACGGGCTAAGGCAACCGACCAAGTGCTCGGGCACCCATCGATGCAACAATCTAGACATCGACCACATCCTGGAGCGCTTTGTGGCAACGCCGGAGCTTCCCAATAACCTACCTCGGACTTCCACTAACCTTGGGACGCTTTTGAAATTAGTGCACCCGCAATACATCCCGACAACACGAGAAAGCGCATGGGAGGTGGGGCAGGCGGACTTCTAAACCCTACGGGAGGCGAGAGCTTGTCCGCTCGCCCTAAGTGCGCGATAACGGTTTATATGCTTACCGCAATAAGGCCACCGAAAAATCTCTTAAAAGACATTGACAAGGGCGTATGAGCTTCCTTTGGGCAGCGATGGCGAGATCACGTGGAGGTAAATGCAAAGTAGCGTGGACGGGGGTTGCAAAGCCGATCCATTTTGGGGGCCCGGGAATCCTAGACCTCGAGTTTTTTAGCGAGCCCTACGCTTTGCGATGGCTATGGACAGCTTGGACAAAATCAGATCAGCCGTGGTGTACAGCTGACCTTCCGGTAGATGACACCGACCTTGCTCTTTTCAACGCGGCGACGACGGTAACAATAAAAGATGGAAGGAAAGCTTCCTTTTGGTTATCGGCTTGGGCCGATGGAAGGGCACCGCAGAAGAATCTATCCAAGGCTTTTTCGCATACAGCCAAAGGAAGCAGAGGTCATTCAGAGATGCAAGAACAAATGACAAATGGATAGATGACTGGCACACAATCTCAGATTGAACTCATCGACGAAATCGTGCAGCTCAGCCAAAATGATTCAAGACCTAAATTTCGATTACACTACGGATGAGGATGACACTTTGGTCCGGACGCTAGAAGCATCAGGGGAAGTACACTCGCTAAATCGGCTTATGAGATTCAGTTTGCTGGGCACATTAAATCAAACTTCCCAAGGCTAATATGGAAAGTTTTTAAGGTGACGCCTCGCTGTAAGTTCTTCGTCTGGCTATTGCTCCAAGACCGGCTCTGGACATCAGCAAGACTACAGCTTAGAGGTTGGGAGAACAATTATTTTTGTCCGCTGTGTCAACGTAACCTAGAGACAGCCCACCACCTATTCACCGAATGCCCCTACACAAGGAATGCCTGGAGCCAGGTAGGAACATGGAGCGCTTTCCCAAGTTTGAACCCCCAGCTCTGGCCGGCAGATGAATCCATGCAAGGCTGGATGGAACGTCTCATCCAAGGAAGGGATGCCGAAGCTCATTCTGTGGTAATCTTAACATTGTGGCACATCTGGACTGAACGAAATGCGAGGATCTTCAGAGACGTACAGAGCTCCGAGTCGGCGGTCGTAGTGAAAATAAAGGAGGAGCTCCAAAGTTGGCGGTTGGCTTTTAGCGGGAGGGCCAACGCTGGCCAGTTTAGCCGCGGCAACCGGGAGTAGTTAACTTAGTTTTTCCTCTCTCATAACGCGGTCTGCGATATGAGATTTGCGCTCCTCGCGCGTGTATGACACTCTACTTCTTCTTATCAATATAAAGCCGAATACGGCAGTTTCAAAAAAAAAAAAAAATATATATGTACACGCACAATACGCACAGGACTAGGCAGATACTAAACCATCACACAATCCAATCCGATCAACATAAAAAAAGCAAGGACCAAAACTAGCTGTGACACAAGGTCAGAACTCACTAGTCGTGAGAGCAAGACTCCTGTGCTCTCCACAAACTAATCCCATAGTCCACCGGCCGTCTATATCACGTAAACTTTCACTCCAAGCCCGGCCAGCAAATACCAGCCAAATCCTTCCCTAAACTACTTTGCGATAGCACTACTATATACATCCGTCATCTTCGTGATTCCGGTATGTAGGACGCCTCCTGCCTCTAGCAAAACCGACCCATGGCCGACGAGTGGTGGAGCTCCACGCGTATTGCCGACGACGACGACGGTGGGTCGCCTTGCTCCACAGCTCCGGCCACGGCGGACCAACCGGACAACGCTGCGGAATCGGCGGCGACGAGCACCACCACCTCGATAGATTTCCGGCCAGCTTTCCACGTCGGCGACACTGCCGACCCGCCGTCCTTCCTTCGTCATATGGATTGGACGCAAGCCTACATGTAAGCGGACAACTCATTTCTCAACTTGGCACGCACGCACGCTCGCACAATCTCTGCGCGGTTACATATGCGTGATGCATGGCGATTGATTTGCATGATCGACGGACAGGGCCGAGAGAGCGCCGCCGGCGACGGCGACGGCAGAGGCGGCGACCACCAGCTTCAACGCGCTGCTCCAGCTCCACGGCGACGCTGGTCACCACTTCCTGCTTGATCAGAAGCTCAACGCTGACGGCGCGGCGCCGCCCGTGGCAGCAGCGTCGCAGCAGAGCGCGTCCAGCATGTACGCCGGTGCCAACGAGGTGTATTCCAGCTACGGCGGCGACGTGTCGGCGGCAGCGCTGATGACGAAGCCGCCGTTCCCTCAGCAGGAACTCTTTGACTCGTCGACGGGGAATCTCGGCGACATGCCGGCAGTGCCGCCGGCCATGACGACGAAGCCACTTCTCTTGCAGGCCTTAGAGCAAAAGGCTTTCAAGGTATGATACGGCGGGTTCTCAACGGAGCCGTGCGCCGGCGCTTCCGTTTGCACTCGTCTACTACTAGCGTTTCTGATCGGTCTCTCTGGCCGGTGCAGTCCCAAAAGGAAGCTACACAAGACGCTTGCTCGTCGGCGACGAGAAGTGTCTCCAGCTCGCCTTCGCCGGCGAAGAAACTCCGGGTCGCCACGCCGTCTCCTTTGCCGACCTTCAAGGTGTGCACGCACACCGACCGGGCAGCTGCTAGTGACGCATGCAATCCGAAGATAATTATATCATCTTGCACCTTCGATTATTGGGAGAAATCTTTTGATTTCCAGCTCAATTAACTTGCAATTCAGGCTAGATGCATATATGTTCTTGTTAGCTATGATCATTAGCTTAATTAGTTATGATTGTCTTTGATTCTTGTCTGAGCGCAGGTGAGGAAAGAGAAGCTTGGGGACAGAATCACTGCTCTCCAGCAACTAGTCTCGCCTTTTGGAAAGGTAACCCTTTCTAATTTTCCCCTTTCTTTTTATAATTTCTCTGCAATCGGTTTCTCTCTCTATCTCATTCGTTTTCCTTTGAGTTCTGCATGCATTTGAACAAAAAATTCGTGCCAATTAAGTTGATCGATGAACCTTGACTTGACATCATTTTTTGTCCGTCGCATCCAATCTCTGTCAATTTTATTAGACTGATACTGCATCAGTTCTTCACGAGGCCATCGAATACATCAGGTTCCTGCACGATCAAGTAGCTGTAAGTACACGAATTCTATACTACTTCACCATGATCAAATATCTGGAAAAAACTCATGGTCGACATCTGTAATTGTGGGATTCGAACTAATGAACCTGACCGCTGCAGTCCCTGAGCTCTCCCTACCTGAGGTGTGGACGGCCTGTGCAGCAGCTACAGCAGCAACAGGTGGTATGCAGTGTACAAGTGCAAGTTCTTATTATCCGTCAATTTGATCTAAAAATGGTTATTTTTATTTTATTTGCACCTTGAAAGTAAAAGTTACGTTTCCTCCCAATGACAGATGAATTAATAAAGTTTAATTTCTTGTCAGGCGAAGGACGGCGGCGAGGTGAAGGAGGACCTGCGAAGTCGAGGGTTGTGCCTTGTCCCGGTGGCGAGCACCACTTATGCAGTGGCTGCTAACGAGGCGGCGCCACCGGAGTTCTGGCCCCCTACATTTGGGGGCTCATTACGGTAGAGATGAGACATGCATGTAGTAGCATGAAACATGAAGATCTAGATGGTATAGCTAGGTAGGTGTTTGCTTGTGTGTGAGGTTTTTTTCTCATGTCAGTACAAAAAATCAGTGCTGAAGCAAAAGCAAATGAAAAAAAACTGACCAGTCGATTACATTAGTGGGTGTTTAGTTGTTGGATTGAATTGAAGAAAAGCAATGGAAAAAGGGGGAAGAAACAAAGATGGGGAAGCAAATGGGCAAAAAAAGGTGAAGAAACAAAGATGGGAAAATAATGTAAGACCACATGCACTTGCATTATGCACACACACGACCTGGAAAGTATACATTCAAAGGGGTTAAACCACTTAAGATGGGTGTATTTGTTGTAGGGGCAGGTTCAACAGAGTAAGCAGGCAAGTTTCCAGAGAATAGTTTTGTTGGTACTTTGGTTGTATTTTGTATGGAATAGGTTGGGGATGATATGCAGGGAGGATATATGGTGGAAAGTTGCTAAAACTTGGGAGGCAAAAGCAGCACTCGGATTTGAAAGATAGAGCCTATTATTCTTGTTTTTGAAGAAAAGGTCAGTACAGATTATTGGGCATGTTCACTTCCCTGAAAAGTGATCCCAAAAAGTGAGTGCTACAAAGCACTTGTCACATCGAATCTCTTGTCCCATGCATGAGACATTAAATGTAGGTAAACAAAAAAACAATTTGCACAGTTTGGCTGAAAAGTACGAGATGAATCTTTTAAGCCTAGTTAGTCCACGATAGGACAATAATTATCAAATACAAACGAAAAAGTGCTACAAAGAAATTTCAACCCAATATATTTCACCAACTAAACACACCCAAGCATTTTCGTATTGGTTATTGAAAAGTGTTCCTAGTACCTAGATACCAATTTAAAACTCAAAAAGTCCTTTACTTACCTTACACTCAACCTAGTCTGAAGTGATTGTCTCCTTTTTTTCAAACGTTGATGCCACCTTTTTCCATGATGTTTTTTTTAAAAAAATAAATAGTGTGTTTTATAAGAATTTATTGCCTCCAAGTCCAACTTTTTTTTTTATCGGCCATAGATTGTGAAAGAAAACATAGGCATGCATGAAAAAAATGGTCTGATTTAGGCTAACAAACACCCTTAGAGATTAATAGATTGAACCTAACTTAGATTGATCTAACGCAGTATCTCAGGACGTAAGCATGTATGAACACTGTCTATTTTAGACTCATCTAAGCATAAACATGCTAAATAGATCTATCTTAGAATTAATTGCCAACTTAATTAAGACTTAGATCATTCTAAGAGGATCTATCTTAGAATTAATATGCTAGCCTGGGCTCATGTCATAACTAAGCAAGATTTGATACAAAATGATAAATAGAACTTATCCATAAACATGTGACTAAACATTAACAAAGTCGTTGTTTACAAAAACCATTAACAAAGTCATGATCTTAGAGTATTGCCAGTGCAAAGTCATGATCTGAGAGTGAGCACTGCTGACAC